>JAODTR010037167.1:0-20460 GCA_025399935.1 Amblyopsis rosae | reverse complement strand
CCCCCCCCCCCCCCCCCCCCCCCCCCCCCCCCCCCCCCCCCCCCCCCGATCTACGGTACAGTTAAAAGCTATAGCAAGTAATTCTGGAGAATGCTTGCTAAATTCATCTCCTTTCAATGTCATAAGGTGCTGAGGTGCTCCCTCAAAAGCTCCGCACCCACACATTGGAAACGCACTGCAAAGGCTGGGCTATTGTTGTTGTGTGCGGGCTGCACCACTGTGTTTATGTTCCTATTTACAGAGCCAGGGCTGTTTTTCAGTATGCACAGATGACAGTAAGCTAGCAGATGGCACGGAGATATTTGGTGAATTTGACTAAATGTGTACTTACAATCGCTTACTATACCTTTAAAAGGCGCTGAGATCCCAGCGATTAGAGAAGCCGTATTGATTTGTGCGACCCGCGCCCTTTGAACAAAAGGCAAATCTGTGTTTCAGAGCAAACAATGGCTCACCTTAAACCCCCAACAGCAATCACCAGACAAGACGTGATTTAATACAGTAATATCACGTTACATCACGGACAGACAAAACAGTGGAAGACCACTTCAGGGCCTCTGACTCCGCATGTAAATATGAGCCATCGCACACTCAATTTGAAAAGTGTCTGAGAAAGGCTTTGTGAGCAAGGATACTTATTATTATTATAGTTATAACGCAGAAATGTACCTGTGTGGTGAAAAATAATGTGCATTATATTGACGATAGGCACCGTTTATTCATATTAAAAGATTCTGAAATGTGGAGTATGGTCTCATTTGCAGCTTTTACGTGCGTTTGTTACGATTCAAATGTAAGAACATCGGCAGCAATCCCTGGGTGAATTGAGATTTTGGCAAGCAAATGAGCACTTACCTTTTTATGTGATTCACATCAGAATGAGAAACAGCAATGTCTCTCTGAATGGTTAACCAAATATTGGAAAGGTTTTATAGAAGAATTATATTGTTGCATGTTCTTAAGCATTTTGTGAGCTCACTTTTCCTTATGTACACTCTAGGACTGATCATTATGGCAACAAACAGGTTGGCTATAGGCCTAAACCCCCCTCGGTTTGAGCAGCATTTGATAGATTATAAAACAATAGCAGCATTGGATTTAATAAACACCAGCCCTTTATATTTTTTACTTTTATGTTTTTGTTTTTGTTATGTTTTCTAAACTTTGTTGAAAGTGAGCATTGCAGCCCTATACAATCTCAACCTGCATTTGATAAATCTGCCCATCTTAATTAGCTGTTCTGCCAGTGTTATTTTGGCAGCAGACATCAAAAGTTGAATGTGCATTTCAAAGCTAACGCTGTAGCTCTAGCGCTAAAATAGAATAGCAATGAGACGGCACAACATCTAGACAAACACACGTGTTGCGTTGAATCGCTGCCATATGATCAAAGACACTCTAATATTCAGACCTGAAGCATTTTATAACATTGAATTCGCTATCGGACACAGAAACAAGAATGTTTTAATTGAGAACTCTAAAGGCTTTTCATTGTGATAAACATGTAGAAGAGACATTTAGAGATGCACAGACAACCTCACACATCCACACACACACTAACACGGCTGAATCCCCTCCCTAGCGGTGCACGCAGGGATCTTTCCCAAGGAACCACCAAGGAGAGCTTCTTCAGCTTCCACAGTTCCAGTGTATAACAAGCTCTAGTTATGGCAGGTTCATTAACGCCCAGCACCGCCCCATTAGGGAATATCACAGCAAATTGGCTCTGCGATACAGACAGTACGAGCAAAGGAGGGCATGTGTGTGTGTGTTTTTCTACGTGTGTGTTTGCGGGTGCGTGCGCATGTGTGTGAATGCGTCTTAGACTTATATGATTTGAAATGCAAAGAAAATATATTTTCTTACGACGAAACACTCTGGGTAGTGACAGAACTTCACAGACCCTTCACAGACCCACTTCTAGACCCTAAATAGCCAACCGCGGCCATGACACGACTTGCTGGAGTCAAACCATTTACCCACATCATGTTGAATTCACATGGAGTCGGGGAGACATCCCTGTGCTCCCCAAACGTTGGCGAGGTTAGCCGGCTCTGCCGCAACACTCTGGTAGCACTTCATCGTAAGGCGAGCTCTAGCGGTACAGCCAGCCTATCCGAGTTGAGATTCCTCCACAGAGGAACAGTCGGAGGACAGGCATTCTCAATAGCCAGCAGCAGAGGGCGCCAGCACATCACCGCAACACCAGACGATATCACTGCATGTCACACATTCCGCTGCACTCCACCACCAAGATTAGCTGAATGAGAACATACCACAGGGGGAGCAGACAGAGACTGGATACTGCCGGTGCACCATCGCTGTGGTTTCATACCATCCTTCCTGAGAACGGCAGAGTTTCGGCAGGCTCCGAAAGTCTCGTCTGGGAGAGGACGTGGTCTAGACAGGCTGTGTTTATTCTAGGAAAATCCATAGTGCCTCTCATGCAGAGACATGGCGGCTGCATCGATCCAGCAAACTGACGCTCACCGTTTGGTTATTCAATTTTTCCCCCCCCCCCCCCCCCCCCCCCAACCCCCTCAAGCATTTGAAAAGACAGACTTTCAGGTGGCTTCTGTTCAAATAGCACAGCTAGATTCTGTATACAGCTTTGAACATGTGGGGATATGGCAAAGAAAAGTCTGTTTTTGAAGTGCATGTTGTGTTCAACTGTGTTCTACAAACCAATATTGTCAAAGCAGAATTAATGAATTAATTTGGCACTATATAAAAATAAAGAATGTACCAGGTCCAGTATTTATAGGTTGTATCTGGACATGCTACAACAGTAATGTGTTATCCCATAGAAGGATTCCTTCATATCTCCTGGCCGACAACACTACAATAAACACAGCCAATAACAGATGGTTCGTCCTACTCTGTTCCCGTCCTGGTGAAAGGAAGGCGGCTCACAACACGTACAATAACTTTATATCCACTGTGGTTGGTTTTTGTTAGCGTGGCACCGCCAGACTATTGGTCCAATCAGCGAGCAGAGGGGGGTGGCTATGTGTGATGACTGTGATTGGTAATGTGGTTCACAACAATGGCGAAGGTGGTAGAGCTAGAGGACGCACTGCAAACAGTTGCAGCAATGCCGATTTGTTAATGGCTTCTCCAATAGTTTCAAAACAGCACTACAGTACGCCCATTAGGATACAAAGACTACAAACAATCCCTAAGAGAGCATGTCCAGCGTGTTCAGACCCTATTCATCTATTCACCAACTGAACATGATCTGGTTTGTACTACATATATAAATACACATAGAATGTGTGTGTGTGTGTGTGTGTGTGTGTGTGTGTGTGTGTGTGTGTGACATTGTGCCTCCTAAGACTCCTAAGTGTTCCTAGGACCACTGTTTGTGCCAATGCATGGCTTGGAGCCGGTCCCCATAAATGCCTGATCAGAGGGACAAGCTGATCTTAAAGGAGCCCTCCACCTCAACTCTGCGTAAGATACAGGGGGTTCACATATAGCGCTACAGTGTTGAGATTGCAGACATTGTCTGGTGGGCTGGGGCAGGGGATAATGACACTTTGGTTTTTGCATTGAGTGTTTGAAATGGAATGAGACGGAAAGATTGTGTTCCGATGTTATATGCCAGATGTCAGCCTCTCCTATTACTGTAGGTTTCACTCTCCCACTTGTAACAGCCTGTTCAGCTCCTCTGAGATCAGTACAGTAGACAATTAAAGCCCTCCACACCAAAACAGGTGCAGAGCTATTTTGGCTGATTGGGTCTCTTCTTGGCACTGGGTTGAGCGATCCCGCACATTCATTGACAGTTGTCCCGGACTACACTGACTTTGCTAGGAAGACAAATTAATTAGCCACACGCATGCACATGCATACGCACACGCACACACAAAGCCTAAGTAGGTGTGCGGTCCTTTCAGGATCTAAAACAAAATCAACATTCTGTGCTTGCAGTTGTATGTTTAACATTTAGACACATTTACTGCCGACGTCACCAACATATCTTCACGCAGGTCATGCCGCAGAAGTCCCGGTAAGCCCCATATATAACAAATAAAATACCTCTTAGGTACTCCGGTCCCAAACAACTCAACGTCGCCAGATTCGTTCCTATCTGCCATCTATCTTGTCCGTCAAACAAAACTTTCCATCATGACATCCCATCAACATCTCAGTTAAACTTTCAATTAAATTAGCGTAACTTTATATGAAAATTTAGTTCTTGCCTTTTTCTGAAACCTATAAATCTATAAAAATTTTGTATTCCAACATATTTATAGAACTATACTTCACTGTAACTATATCCTAATTATTTTTATCTTAGATGCTTCGTGGATGTTATGACCCAGTGATAGCCTACAGTATGCGTGCAAATTTATTTTTTACTGAAATACGTTAATAATGCAAATAAGAAACTGACATTGCCTGGGACATCCTTTAGTTTTCTGATGTATTTCATTTCCATTTTAATTAAATTTTAATTCTTAATTAACTTTTGGTCCTGTCGAACACACACTCACTGAGATCAATCCTGTGTGTTTACCTAGCCTATCAGTTATATTCCGTAATCAATGCCCCCCTACCGGGCCCAGAATACGTGCACTCGCTTGTTTTCTCTGTCAGGTTCTCCAGCAGTCAAAATGACTAAAATGCATATCCCTACTCCATCATACTTCTGCAGCAAAAGTCTAATGTACGTCATCATTGTTTGTAAACAGTAAATGGGTCTAGAATTTTTCATATGACAAAATGACTGGTGGCGGTGAGCAAATAATCTGTTTAAAACCAACAATAAAAACACAAGTGAAACGTGCATTTACAGTCTTCTCCCCAAGGCGTCTGCATGTGTTAAGATGTGTTCTGCCGGGAAAGAGGCAAGGACAAGACAGCTCACTGCAATGAGAGCAGTTAGCAGATTTCTCTTGAACGCCGCTATTACAGCCCAGTGTTTTCCCAGGCAGACATTATGCAAACCGAAAGAAGCAGCGAAAGACAAATGTACTACTTTTCCCAGAGTGGCGGTAATCTGCTGTCAGTTGTTGCTGGCTGATAGCTCTATCCACTCCAAATGGAGGCTGTTAGTGAAATAGAGAACAGCAGCAGGCGGTCAGCCTTCGCTCAGCCTCTATTTACCACTTAATAAGGTGCTTTGTGTGTACGTGTGCGTGCGAGCGTGTGCGTATGTGTGTGCGCGCGCACAGGTGTGTATTGGTTATGCCTTCTCTGTACCTTGCAAACAAGAGCATTGCCCAGGCCTTTATAGAGTCAACTTGATTGATATATCTATCCCAAGTTATGTCAAAACTGTAATTAATTTGACCATGCAGTTTTATGACCTGTATATTAACATAGCTCCACTATAACAATAACTCAACGGGGGGGGAATTGGGGGGTGCACGAACACAAACATGAATATAAGCATGTATAACCACGGGAAACACCGGCAACCTGTGGCATTAATAATAGAAGAAAATAGTGTTTCAGTGAGGTGTATTTCTTAACTCAACAATGTGCTGTTCAAATATAGTCTCCCATTGAGCCATGTGATCTAGCGAGTCTAGAGACGACATTGCCAACAATGAGCAAGAGACAATAACAGTCCAATGAGAGGGCCCCTATCAGACGGCTTTTTCACACCCTGTCAACATTTCCCTCCATTGCACAACCCTCAATTAAATGCCAGCGCGTTCTCCATCCCCATCGGACTGGCAGTAATCAAACTGCACAGTCGCGTGGGAATGCAGGATCTCGCATGTGGGCAAATGCCTAAGAGGATATGGTCTAGCGTGTTATCAAAGGCGAGGAAATGAAGCAGAATGGAATGGTTGGAGATTGATTTTCTCCTCTCTCTCTTTTCACACCCTGTCAGTGACTGTGGATATGATGAATAGTGGAATAAGATAAGGATTTTCATGCAGCAGTGACTCAACACGGCAAATATGAGGCTTCATATAACCCCCCACTCCCCCTGCCCCCCCAACACCAAGCTACGCTGAGCTTGCAATGTATTCATTAAGGCCTGGCCATCTAGACTTGCAGAGACCAGCTTTTACTTGTGTACAGTCAAAGTCCTTATAGGCAAGTCTCGCCACCCGGCAACGATCTTTTAACTTCTGGACTTTTATTTAGAAAGTACTCAATGGCATTAATTGGGAGAGATCCATAACCGCTCTTTCAGTGATCATTGGAACATAAGAATTGAACTTATACGATCGCGACTCGAGTCAAATCTAATAAAAAGCATCTTAAAATGTTTGGTGATTTTAATGTGACTCAGTATCTGGTCTCTCATTGGCTACTCTGAGAAAAGGTGTGAATATAACTATATCGATATAAATGATATTGTCTAATTTTATATCTCTTTTGAAAATATACTGATGTAAATTAAATATCGATATATTGGCCAGCCCAACATTCGTACTTGTTTTTTGGGTAAACATTCCAAAATGGTTATTTAAACAACCTTAGGCCAGCGTTCAAGTGTGTTCACCGTGAACGTTTGCGAACACGCACAAATGTCCTGAGGAGGTAGTTCATCCATCCATCCTCATCCGTTTATCCAGAGTCGGGTCGCGGTAGTTCTCAAAACAAAATGGACAAACTCTCGGAACAGGTTTGCAAACGATCACCGTTGTTTGCCAATTTGAACGCACCCCTGGTGGGTGTGAGCACTTCGTCAAAATGCTGCGTTGTGTGTATTCCCCATGTTACCAGACACAATTGACCAATCCCCAGCCCCGACCATTTTCTCCTGTGTCAATAACAGTTAAACCGACAATAACCGGCAGAAACTCTTGTTACAGCCATACTATGCTGTTTTGTCTGACCTAGTTACAGTAACTAGGTTGGACAGGTGAAAGAGGCGGGGCTTGGGATCGGTCAATTGACTCTTGACCATGTATTATTAGAATGGTTGGAGACTCTTTGTCAAACCATTGAGCACTGGTCCTCTGGACCTTTCACGTTCAGAAAAGGGTAGCACAGATTTGCGTTGATTGCATCTTAATGTACTGTATGTGGACTAGATTTAAATGGCTTTTCCTAAATCAGGGACAGCAACTGTTATCGGCGATGCAAATTTGCATTTCATTATAGCCTATTAGTAAAACATTAATTGTTTATACAAACATTTCTTCCATATTCATCCTGCCTGACAAAATATTAGTCCAAAGAAGGAAATATCCTTATAAAATGGACCAAGTATATCATTACATAATATATTAGTAATTAGGCAAGGCCTGATCACTGTTTTGCCTGTGGAGTCATATGCCAGAAAAAGTGCAACCGGTTTATGAAAATGTGGCAATAGTAGTGCGCAAACTGTGATGCAATGACGTTTATTTAATGAAATCACACATACACATATCCAGCTGAAGTGGAGGGAAAATAATAGCTTGCTAATGTGATTTTACTTTTGATGTGTCCACATTCATTTTCCACTGGGAATATCTGGTTATGATTAGAGTAATAAATCATGATCTTCTTTGAACCAACTGTATGCTACAATCGTTACTTAACATTAGATATTTTAGTGATTAAACCTTTTAGAAAACTGCACTTTAACATGCTCCAAAACTAGCTCTAGTTTCCACATCTGTCCCGGCACATGGTGCAGATATTTTGATCTACAGTCCGATTCCTTTCAATTGTAAACCGGGGAGAAAAGCAATTTCACCCCTTCTTTGAAGTTCCACAATAATGAACTTGTAAATCCATATTATCAGCACATATAAGTACCTTTTTAATGACCTTGTTACGTTTCAAAATGGAGGATTCCCTCCATGAGCATACACTCATCCTGCCTAAGTACAGTACATGACATTGTATTCTTCGTAGTCTCAGCCTTTTCCGTCCATTATCACTTTGTCACACAGGAAACTCTGTGCTGAACATCTGATACATAGACCCTAGTCTCAGCCTCTTCCGTCCATTAGCACTACGTCACACAGGAAACTCTATGCTGAACGTCTGATACATAGACCCTAGTCTCAGCCTCTTCCGTCCATTAGCACTACCCCACACAGGCAACTCTGTGCTGAACGTCTGATACATAGACCCTAGTCTCAGCCTCTTCCGTCCATTAGCACTACCCCACACAGGCAACTCTGTGCTAAACGTCTGATACATAGACTCTAGTCTCAGCCTCTTCCGTCCATTAGCACTACACCACACAGGCAACTCTGTGCTGAATGTCTGATACATAGACCCTAGTCTCAGCCTCTACCGTTCATTAGAACTACGTCACACAGGAAACTATGCTAAACGTCTGATACATAGACTCTAGTCTCAGCCTCTACCGTTCATTAGCACTACACCACACAGGCAACTCTGTGCTGAACGTCTGATACATAGACTCTAGTCTCAGCCTCTTCTGTCCATTAGCACTAAGCACGACATGGGACTTTCGTACTTTCGGGAAGTGATACTGTCGATACTCATTCGCATTGTCACTCACAAATATGTATCCGTAATTTCCAGTGTAACGATAGCGCAGTGCTTTATTTACTGATAATCAGTAAATAAAGTATTCAGTAATAATCAGTAACCGTAGCCTATAAATTGTACAGATTTACAGAGTCTAAAAGAGTAAAGAGTCCTGTTGTTAAGTTTTCCTCATTGCAAGTTTAACGTCTGACTTGGTCATTGAGTTACGTAGTTGGTTTTTGTGCGTGTCAATCAAAACACCTCGCTTGTCAAGTAGGTGGGTACTGATGCAGTTAGCCAGCCAGACTTCATGTACGTATAAAGGCTGGCTCTGCGAGACTATACTCTTCATGTCCATAACAGGTCACTGAAGGTTTGTTAAACAGTGACATGGGCAGGTTTGGTGATTGGCAGGAATGAATAAAACCCAGTCTAATGATGGACAGCCATGGCACACTGACATCACTACTCAACACACGCACGCACACACGCATGCATGCACGTGCACACAAACACACCAGCTCTCAGCAATACGGTGCAGAACTTGGGTAAAGTGTGTATGAGTAAGTTCAATCTTAACTGTCCCCTAAAGGGCAAGCATCTACTATGCGTTTGTGTGTGTGTGTGTGGCGGGGGGTAGGAAAAAGGCTAATCAAAGCAGTCACTCAGACAGTGGGAATTTGCTTGACTGCTTCTACTAACCCCCCCCATTCATTCAACTGAATACACACCTCTACACACACACACACACACACACACACACACACACACACACACATCCACTTGCAAACACACAACTGCAAAACATTTTCTAAACTTTTGTTTTGAAAAGTGGAGCTTTGGGCAATTGGAAATGAGGAGTTTGTCTATGTGTGTTCGTGTGTGTGTGTGTGTGTGTGTGTGTGTGTGCTCGCATGCATACACTTGGATTATCTGCAGCGTTTCATCTCCAGCAGTGTTGAGTGGCACGGAAAATAAACACAGCCTGTGTCTCGTAAGCGGCAGCAAACCGGATTAGACCGGAGCTACACTGTATAGAGGCTGGACAGCCATGATAAAGCACTTCTTAAAAAACACCTCTGCACGCTGCCAGGGGGTGATTGACAGCCACGATGTGGTCGGGCCTTGATGTGGCCAGGCAACGACATTGGCCGGCGCATTTGGTTTAGAGTGCCGCCACTTTTTACATTTACTTATTTTTGTGTTGAGTCTTAGCAGCTATGAAGTGTAGTAATGGATTTAGATAGGCCAGTAAGCTAATGCCTGTCTACCTGCAGCTCCCCCTGGTGACAATAAGCATGTTTAACGGTTATTCGGTCAGGGACCGAAACCAATCCTGAGAGTTGCACTTCAAAATAAAAGGTTTCTCAATGCAATATGAGAAAGGGAGGGAGGCAGTGAGAGAGAGAGAGAAAGAGAGAGAGAGAGAGAGAGAGAGAGAGAAAGAATAAGCATTTTCCAAAGACATGGTTGGCCTAGTCTTGTCAAAGACTATTTGTGGTTTGTTTTGAAAAAAGATTCCATATTGCCTTGATTGAGCGAAAACAAGACAAAGCCAATGACCGCCAGGTATTAACCAGCTCTACTCCATTCGTTAAGTTCCCTTATTATCCTCCAAAAACACTCCCAGTAAAACTCTCAGTCAGTTTACATCAACTGTTCTGTTGTGAGTGAATACCCCCACACTGTATTATCACAGTGCGGGATCCTTAGCGTGAAATGGAGGCTAAAGGCTGAACAATGCGACTCAAGGTCACCAAAAGCTCTTCAGGCCAGGAATGCTCGAACAAGACCATTGTCAGTGCTGAGGAGCTTCAGTAAATTGAAGAATGATCCAGTGCCACATCGAGTAAGCTGTATTGACGGCATTGTGTCAGGCGTCCAGTCCACAAACGGCAATAAAAATACTCCTTGTGCTGTACTATATGTCGAGGCATCAACCTTCATCTTTTGTTTGTCAGAAACGGGCAAGCCAAAAGAAAGAATCAGGCAAGTTCTGCTCCGACTGCATTTTTCTGCTGCTGCCATAATAAATATGCTCAGTGTCACGTTACAAGCAGAATGTTGTGTTGTACAACCGCACCATGTTTTCACAGCTCACGCCTGGAACTTGTTTACGCACCAGCAGATCCTACAGCTACGTTGAAAGCTACGGAGCACAACATCTGCAACACAGCTTGATACACTGGTGCTGTATACGGGTGGCTGCGCTTGCATGTTGTTCTCCATGTTACTCATTAATCCTGTCGCAAACCATGTCAAATTCACAACGCTGTATTAATGCATCGCACACACAAACACAAAGGCCTTGCTAAACACATTCAAATGACAGTGTTTACCTGCTGTTCAGACTAGTCAGTCAGAGCATGACAAGCTATTGAAAAATAAGCTGCCATAATCGGATTTGATTCAGTGCTGCAAAGCAGCTCTGCAACAATTATACTCACAACCAAGTATGATGATACATTTACTGATACTGAATGTAATTGGCATCTTATCTTCTCAATCATGATGTTGCATTTTCCTTTTTACGCAAATAGCTTATTGGCTTAGCTGATAAACATACTAATGGTGACTCGTGAATGTGAAACCACAGCACACAATATGACATGTGCATTTAAAAGTTAAACAAGAAGTTAAAGGAAAAAAAATACCTCAATCATCATCTTCACAATATACGCACGAGTATAAATATTTACACAGGTAGAAGCACAAGATATTATATACCAATTGTGCTTTTAGCAGGAACCTGATGTTTTTCCTGAGCGGTACCATGACATCTATGACATATACTGTAACTGTGTGCCATATTGTCAGAGTGGAGGTAATATACACATAACAGCCGCCTCTGGAAGATCTTGGGAGCTTTCCCCGTCAAGCCCAGAGCCACAAGGGGCTCTTCAGGGGGATTACCCAGAGACCAACAGAGTAATTCCAGCCGCACCAGCCCAGAGCCAATATGTCTTCCAGCCCTAAGGCACAGACAGACCCTCCTATCACAATTACCTTTCCTAACTGGGGGCAACTTGCTTTTGTGTGTGTGTGTTTTTACAAACAGCAGAAGGTCTGTGTGGGCCATGTAAAAACGGAGCGTAGAATATCGACACTGGACAATAAACCGTGATTCTGAGATGCTAGTGGATGTGTTTGTGTGGGTGTGTACAGACGTGCTAAACTGTCAAATTAAACAAAACAGCATTATTCACTTTGTTTTGTTAATCCTGATAAAAGACGACGGCACCACTCCACATCCCAGAAATGTTACAGTGGCAACCTGCTACACTGTAAGTGACAGGAAACCCCTGCCTTGGCAACGGCCCCATGACATCACAGTGTATTGCGTACACACACACACACAGACAGACGGAGACACACACAAAGACGGATGGACAGGACAAGAGGGAGCCTCCCCCTCCTTTAGTGGCGGACGGCAGATGGGCCTCTCTGCATGCTCCCGTTTTGGCTGGGACCGCACAACAAAGAACCAGAGCTCAGCACAACGCCACACACACACTGCTTAGCACAGAGCCCGTGCAACACCACACACACACTGCTTAGCACAGAGCTCAGTGCAACACCACACACACACTGCTTAGCACAGACCTCAGTGCAACACCACACACACACACTGCTTAGCACAGAGCTCAGTGCAACACCACACACACACACTGCTTAGCACAGAGCTCAATGCAACACCACACACACACTGCTTAGCACAGAGCTCAGTGCAACACCACACACACACTGCTTAGCACAGAGCTCAGTACAACACCACACACACTCTGCTTAGCACAGAGCTCAGTGCAACACCACACACACACTGCTTAGCACAGAGCTCAGTGCAACACCACACACACTGCTTAGCACAGAGCTCAGTGCAACACCACACACACACTGCTTAGCACAGAGCCCAGTGCAACACCACACACACACTACTTAACACAGAGCTCAGTGCAACACCACACACACTCTGCTTAGCACAGAGCTCAGTGCAACACCACACACACTCTGCTTAGCACAGAGCTCAGTGCAACACCACACACACACTGCTTAGCACAGAGCTCGGTGCAACACCGCACACACACTGCTTAGCACAGAGCTCAGTGCAACAACACACACTGCTTCTGCGTGTAAAGTGTAACCAGGGGAAGCGGACGCTCGCCTGAGAAAAACAAGGCTCCTGGTGGTTCAATCTAACCAGTGATAGCATCATCAGTCTCTGAGTGTAGCACGCCGTACAACCTCATGTTCCTCGTTTAACGCATCAGGCTTGTGCTGTACGTAGAGGGCTCTAAACTGTCACACTGCCCGTGTGTGCATACAGTATTTGCACCCATCCGGCATTCATCTCTGCTACTAGTAATAATTATCATTTAAAAACTAATATTATAAATGCATAATATTATAGCACAGTATCATATAATTTACTACTAAGCTTCTCTAAGCATCCACTTTACCAGAAGCGTCCCTGTGTGAACTCTCTTCACTCACAAGTAATACATCAGACGGACCTATTAATGTGCCCCCCCACCCCCCTCATCACTAACTGCGTCACTGGAAGAGAGGGAGAGAGACTCTCTCTCCTTCTCTCTCTCTCTCTCTGTGTTGTCCCTCCTAAAGTGGAAGCCAAAAAACAGAAGTGGCAATAACAGGCACTCTCTCCGAGCTGCAGCTTAGTTAAATGGAGAATTAAACCTTGAGACGCCCCTCTGACATTTAAAGTGTAACCTTGTGGGAGGACAAAGCCGGAATGATTATTTATAGTCGAGACCAGCGGAGGATAAAGTGCAGGCCAGATAACTACACTGATTGTTTCTGTGTAGACAAAGCAGGGTGGCGAAGGGCAGCAATGATGATGTATTCAATTATGCATATGGAAGAAAGCATGACAGACTGCCGGGTGTCAGCTGTGATGGGTCAAATTAGCATTTTGCTGGGAACAAGAATGGGCTTGAATTAGAGAGAAAGGTGGAAGTGTAGCAGCACAGCTGTACCGTGTCCTCAAAGGCCAAGACAATGGTTTCAGGTAATCACAGTTATTTTAACTAGCATTTAGAAAGTATATAGGCTTAAAGGGCAGGGTCAAACACCTGCTAACTTAGAGCTCAAATCAAACAGTATCGCTTCGCGGCCCTTCCACAACACCTCCTTACTCATCAAAATGCATTGTGAAGCAAAACGTAGTATGTAGAACGGCTTTGCTGTTGTGAGCGGTAAGATAAGCGGTATGATAGCCAAACGCGAGGAGATATTTGAATTTGACAAAACATGTATATAGCTTACATTTAGATTACAATAGCTGACTTCACTGTACTTTACCTTCAAAGTGACCCGTTGCCATTCAGAATGCTGATTGTAGCACATGGATATTGCAGCAGCATTTAAAGGCCAAACACAAATTCAAGTTAGTTCCAGCTCAAGTTAGGAGTGTTTGAAATATTGGCCTAATCGCAATGCCTACACTCACAAGCTTTGAGGCGTTTTCTCTCGAAGTCCGTGATGTTGGAGAGAGATGTCCAACTGTCAAAATGTTAACTCCCCTTACAGTATACTGGATGAAAGTATATGTATGTATACTTTATGCCCACTTTCCGTAAGTCTGGATTTCTGCAGACTTTGCAATACTCTATGTCATATTACACACAGTACAGTGCAGAGGACTTCAAGCACACAACTGCTACAGCAAAAGCTACAGTGAGAAAGAACGGGATAGGTTATGTTTGATCATTAAGTTTGTCTGGTGAATTTTGTTTTGTTTGCTCTTGCTCAGTTGTCAACTGTCATGTGCTTTTTTTTCATGAATACAAAGCCAGACTGCTGCCAAATACATGACACATCTGACTGTTAGAGGGTATGCTTGTGTGTGTGTGTGTGTGTGTGTGCGCGTGCATTTCCTTGCGTGCGTGCATTGTAACAGACATTCCATGCTGGTTTAGAGACAACGCTGTCTCCATATATGAAAAGTAGGTCTACTCACATTGCACCCTTAATGCTTAAGTATCCTTCAGTTGTGACATACACATTTTCTTCCCACACACAAAGCACAACCAAATATGAACACAGCAGCCACTCTTAGTGGATATACAGTACTGTAAATCTGCTATTCTATGTACGTTAGATCTTCTGTATAATGCTTGTTGTTCTCTCATCCCTCTAGGTTTCAAACATAAACCCAAGGGTATTATGTAGGTCCCTGTTTAGAAATATCATAAAAATATCATAAAAACTGTAGAAACTGTAAATGTATAATCAAGGGTGGGAGCAACAGAAATTACACACACTTACAAGCAGTTCCAGAAACCAACAGCAGCTACAGCGGTGGTGTCGTGTAAAGCATAGCTGCCGGAGGATGATGAAAGATGCTGCTGTTATTCTCTCGTGATACATGGCCGGCTCTGCACAAGCTGTCGGGCCTGTGCTAACCCATCTGCAGACGCAGTGGACGGGAGCCACAGCCGTATCCGCGGTAATCACACCTCAATTAAATCCACAGATGACCGTTGATTTCAACTGCTCAACCAGACGACCAAAGCTACTGATCAGCCGCATGTGCAGTGTCCATTCAATTTGCTTGTATTGCCGGGTTGAAAAGAAACAATCCGTATTAATGCCCTTAAAGAGCCAAGTGGCTAGTTCAATGTTCCTATGCTGATGCACATCAGTATCAGAAGAAAACCAAATGTTCAACATCATCTAGCTCAAAATAACAACAACACAACATCGACGAACCGCAGGAATACCATGTTTCTATAAAGATCATACAGAGATGATGAACAAATGCAAGTAGTAAGCAACACTTAAATATAAATGCCAAACATGCCTTCTCTGATATAATAAAGATAAATAATCAATAATCAAGTAACAGAAAATGTGTCTTTTCAATCAATAAGAACATCTGAACTTACTCCAGAGCTGATGGCTGAACCATACTGAGGTGTGCTTCTTCCGCAGTTAAATGCCAAATGTGCATTTTAGATAAATAATGAACAATCAAGTCACATGTCATACAAAAGGTGTCTTTTCATTAAGTGAAACACCTTAATGTAAACCAGCGCTGATGGCTGATACATACCAAGGTGTGCTTCTTCTTCCTCTTGCCGCGCATGTGCGCCAAGCGGGGGTTGTTCTCCTGGTCCGAGGGCCGGTGGTGGTGGCCGTGATTGTTGCAGGGCTCCAAGCCCAGACCATTGGGTACCCGAGGCGGCCTTTTCTTGTGCAAGGGTCCCGCCTGGGTGTCCCCAGTCTCCTGGGGTGTCAGCATCATGTCCCTCTGCAGAGACACAATGAAACCGGTTACTGTACGGCGGGTATGGTTTACATCACCTGCCTTCTTCACCAATGTGGGGGAAAAAAAAAAAAAAAGTTTATTTCAATACCCTAATTATACGGCTCAGCGACGACCAATGTTCTATTGTAGCTGGAGGAAAGAAACCTGAGAAAACCTAATTATGGTGCTCATCAGAGCTGAAGACCTGCTCATGAAGTACACATTGAGGGCTGTTGGAGCAGCACACTGACAATAGATCCTGCATACGGAGAGGGCCCCTTAATATAATCCATTTAGACACACTGTCACCACAGCTGGAGAGTAGTGTTTAGGAAACAATTTGTGTTGCTTAACACATTAAACGCGGATATTGACAATGAAGCAGGAAAGTACATACAGCTAAACAAGTACATAGTAAAATAACAAGAAAAGAACGATTGTACAGTAATTGGCATATTTCCATGTTGCTTTAGCAAATAGCGAGTGCTATATGTGTCAAACCACAGACAGAACTGGCCATTTTAATATTTGAATTATTAATTCAAAGAGTGTCTGTTCTTAAAGAAATAGCTGAACCTGTGGTAATGTTAATAGTAAGTTGGCCTTTGTCTGAAACACACATACCATTTGGTAAATCCAATTTTAAAGAAAATCAATCAATCAATTAATAAATAAATAAATAAATAAGGGAACATTTGATCATTTGTGGCATACTGGCATTATTAGTATTAGTATCCAAAAAACTCAAAATTATCATTTGGTATTTGGAATAAAACATATTTCATTTTAAAAATAAAACAACAGAGAACAGAAAACAAACAAACAAATATAGTAATAGGTCATACAAAGCTTAATGCTAGAGAGTTTGTAATGCAGCTACAGTACTAGTTCTATCACTGAACTAATGGAGCAAAATGCTCGTCATAGGTTCAGAGTAGCAGATGCATGAAAGAAGCAACTTGCAACCTCTGCTACGCTTGTATTTCCCTCCAAGGCACATGTCCTGAACACCGAAACAGACAAGCACACAAAAAAGGGGAAGACGAGAGAAGAAAACAACTCAAGGAGAAGCTCAGCACGCCTGTCTATACACAAACGTTATACCATATTTCTCTTCATAGAGGAAATTGGATTCTGAGAAAGAGAGAAGAGGAAAAAACACAATACTAAAAGCCAATAGTCTGATACTGCAAGATAGCTTCAAAACAGACTGTGTTACATTGTTTGACAGACGGGAAGGGTGGTGGTGGTGGGGGAAGGGGGAATCAATACAACAACTCATCTACTGCTAAGAGACTGTGTAATGTATTATTGTAGCCATTCGGGGTAAAACGTGGGGAACAAATCAATTCCGTTGTTCGTGAAGCGGATGCGTTGTGTTTTCCCTCCAGACAGCCCGTCGGTGCGACCATAACGCCCGAGTGGCTGAGCCCGTCCTTTTATGCTACTGAATGTATGTCGTAATCGATGTCTGTTGCCATTGACGCTCGCTCTGTTGTGCACCCTATGGTGGGGTCTTTTGCTGCTCACCCAGAACAGAGCCACAATGCAAATAAAACACCTATTTTGACTAATAGCGGCCCTGACTTTTAACATACTGCACAGGTAGCTTGTAGCGTTCGTGGCCTGCTGAATGCCAGAGGTAAATACGTCAGAACTCCGCTTGGTGTCACGGGAACAGGCTTTTTGTTGGAGTAGGACGTGAGGGGTAGGGGGCTCAATTAGCCATTTCACAAGGCCTCAGTCCTCTCACAGTCAATCACGTGCATGTGTCATCTAATGTGTTTGTCTTTTTCTCCCACTCTCCAAATGCAAATAATGAAACACTGAAAAAAGAAAATGACAAAGTTTTTGTGAGCCTGAGTTACATTGTCCCAGCTGTGTGTGAGGTTTTAAGACAGACTCTGATTGTCTGGAATAAATTATAGATGACGTGTTTGTGCTTTCACGGAAAAATGGCAAGAGAATTCTTGTATTTCAGCGCCTCTACAATTGGCTGTCGTTCAGACCACAACTATTACAAGACAAGTAAGTGGATTCCGAAAGCAGTCATTACCAATTCACAGAAAAGTAAAGTAGATCTTCTTTAGAGTAGGTGACAAATCCCAGTGCTTTGTCTGGGAGCAGCAGAACTATTTCAGCAGCAACGCTAATGGGCAATTACTCAGAATGAAGACAATGTAATTTGAACCTCCTCAAAGAAAAAAACTGTCTCAGTGATGTACTAATACAATTAAATCTATTTCAAAACGAAAACAAAAACTCTACAGCTTGGTTCACTTGAATTACATTTTAATGCAGGGCCCATTTATAGACCATCTCCTTGCTAAAAAACACATCCTACCACATCAGTATAGCCCATGTGTTTCTACAGTAGCAGACATGCAGACATTTAAATTCACTTCAGAAGGGACCCACCCTTTTTGTACATTCAGTGTCTGTTTTCGTTTGAGTAGCTTACACCTCTCTTGCTTGGTGTGATTGCTCGCTGTGTTTCACAGTTCCTTCTACCTGACAGCGTACAATGAGGGCTTTAATGAGCTACACCTTGACTTGTCTCTCACTGCCTGCTGGCATTTAGTCTCCTGAGCAAGCCTGTGGGTAGACTGATCAACACTACCTGATCAGCTCCTCTCTGAGACAGTTTAATTAGTTTACACACACTGGGCTCGGAGGACAAGAGAGAGAGAGAGAGAGAGAGAGGAAGTGGGGTGGGGTATATGTGGCTCCTTTGCCCTCTTTTACATGTGTCTAAAATTCTCCTTGTGGTTAAAATCTGCTACAAAAACATTGCTATGGTTTGAAACTCTCAGAATGCTTGCCCCAATCATATCATTGCCTGCACTCTCTCACAGAAAGAGAGAGACAGAGAGAGACAGAGAGAGAGAGAGAGAGAGAGAGAGAGAGAATCCAGGCCAAGCCCTCTAAGGCTTAATGAACCTGGCTTCCAACGGTACAGTGCAGGGCTGAAAACTTGCATCAGCCTAAAACGCATGTGTAAAATTGCCGACATCCACATCCACATGGAAAGAAGCGCGTGGAATCTCCACTCAAACAAACACACAGAGGAATCAATCAGGGATCAATCCAGTCTGTTTGGGTCTTGAGTGTACAGTTTTACATCACTTACAGTCGGTCTACAGCAGCCAAAAGTGTACAGCTTATGATATAGTCTTCAGCACCGTCAGGCTTTGAATGTGACAACAAACAATGCAATGTTTTGCTTAAACACTACAAAGCTTTCTTTAAAAATCTATTCTTTTCCTACACCGAAATCCCTGTAATTATATTCTCAGCATGCAAATAACCTTCATATGTTGCCTGCGACAGCTGAAACTGTAAGATAAGCAGCCATTAATAGCACTATGCAACCATTAGTAGAACCAATAGAAAAAAGTGTTTAATTAAAGCCAAAAAAACAAGCATGTAAGACTGTATCGTCAGCTCAGGCCTGTTAACACATAACTGGAGCTATAATGTACAGTAATCTCAGCCAGTGAGCTTTGCCAGTTTACTCAGGAGCATACAACTGAACTGGCAGCATTTTCTGAAAGGCTGAAATTACAGAGGACAATCATGCCCAGAGACAATGCTACAATGTTTTATTAGCTGAACATAGCTAGTCCTATGACACTGCTTTCATTTATTCTACAGCACTATATTAGATAAAACAATGTTGGCCTCATGTACGTACGGTAGCGAGCTCTGCGTAAAGGCGAGCGAACCCATGCAAGTCTAGCTCAGCCAACACCATAGGCCAATGCAAGGTTCCAATACCTGAAACTCCATAGAAGTTGGGATCCAACTGGTGCATTGGTGCATTACCGCCACCTACTGTCTACATGGTGCATTACCACCACCTACACCAGAATGTAGTCAGTATTGCTGATTATGGCAGGTCCCGCTACATGCGGTCCGGAGAAAATGATGAGGGTTTAAGAAGATGTGAACCAGCGAACAATCATTGCTTCCCCTATGCAAGCAGACGAGCTAGCTGGATACAACCTGCTTTGCAGAGGCAGAGAATGTTCACCGCAGAACCGGCTTTTCACCGCAGTTTTCATACATAAAATAGGTTAGCTAATCGCTCACTCCTTACGGGGCTCCTTCCAGATGTTATATGTTGTTATGTGTCATGTTTTAGATTACGTTAGTACATGAGGTCCTGAGTTTCAAATGTCCGTTAATGTTAATATTATTCCCATTATAACGGTGAGATGGAAGAGTATATTTTCTGTTTTGTTTTCTCATGTTGTTTATAGTTCCTAATGTGAATGCACTGGACTTAAAGGAGAAGGATCTGGAAGAAAAAGTTACAAGCTGTGTTACAGCAGATGCTGACTTCTGTCAATACTGTAAGTCAGCACAGTGCCATTCTCACTGCACCTTCTCCTTGAGGACATTTGGGTTATATTCTGCATTTGCTACAGTAGCAAAAGCTGTAAAAAACAACACAGCGGTCACATTTCTTCTTACTGTAGCATAGCAGCATACAGTACAGAAGCTAACATTATAAACCCTGATAAAACATCGCCATTGCTGGTCACCAGCATAAGGTATGTTTTGCATACTGGAATGCTGGTTTGCTGGTGTATCAGCTAGACCAGCACTACCGCAGCACTAACCAGTATGAACCAGTCTGGGCCAGCACTACACCAGCACTAACCAGTATGAACCAGTCTGGGCCAGCACTAACCAGTATGAACCAGCACTATACCAGCACTAACCAGTATGAACCAGCCTGGACCAGCACTACCCCAGCACTAACCAGTATGAACCAGCCTGGACCA
>JAODTR010037156.1:0-20461 GCA_025399935.1 Amblyopsis rosae | reverse complement strand
ATAATATGGTATTGCAAACAAGGCTAAGTGAAGAATGAAACGTCCACAGTTTTTGAAGACTAAAGACACAATTACAGGATGTATTATTGTGAGGGAGGGAACTGCAACATATCAAACAAGCAGCTGTTAGATGTCAAATTATCTCGTAAAACTTAAAATCGAATCTAACACTTTACATATCTGCTTTGTTATAATTACAGTGGGCCACATCAAACTCTATAGCCTATTTGTGAGAGTACGATATAATTTACAATTATCGCATTCTAAACGTTCTTGGTGAAGCTGTAATTGTTCCTCCCCATAGTAAGATTATGAATGGCTAATTACAAAAGCAGGGCTGTATCACAGATAACTAAAGACCTTCAGCCTGCAGCTAAACATCATGAAGAGCGAAGCTGATCCAAAGACATCACATTTCACAACATGAACAGCCGGTCTGGCCCACCATGGCAACGTGTGAACAGACACAGCCTCTATTCTGGCACGGCCGTCAGTCCAGTCGTCATAAACCGCGGGCAAAATGTTCTGATTTAATGCCCTATTACTGTAGGCTATTGTCTCTTAATGGGTAAAACGGTTATATGTACTAATGGTGTTTCGCTGTAACGAATCCAGGCGCCGGAAGTAGTGATTTCCCACGATTTCCTCTATTTCCCGTTCTGCCTGCTACAGTACCTGCCAACCATTCCTCCCATTGTCACTGAAGTCATTAGGAGGGGAAGGATGAGGAAAAGGGGGGGGGGGGTGGCGGTCGCTAGGCCCGAGATGAAACGATGCAAATAGTCAGGCTACAGTACATTACCCCTTTCCTCCTTTCCCACATATTTCCATTTGGCTGACACAACAGAATCTGCAGGCAGGCCACGGTGCTCCGATAGGCAAAGGAGTTGGGGAAATTGCTAGGGAGGGTGGAGGCAAGAAGAGGAAAGGAACCCACACAAGGTATTGCCCCCCCAAACCATCCCTCACACCACCCTTTAAATATCACTTAATAAATCACAGCTTTGTGGTGTAAACTGTAGCCTGCCGCTAAGGGAGTGCAAAGCAAATTCCACTTGCCGCCATTACAATACCAACAGTCTAAGGCTCACCCTGTGGCCTCGCAGTGTCAGAAAAAGATATTAGCCATACTATTTACAGTAGCCTACAGTAGCAACTGCGCTAGCTGAATATATGCTAATGCACGCCTCTACAGCTAACCTTCTCCAATACACTTCTCACCAGGCTTGGGGGCCAAAGAGCAAGAGTGGCATCATTTAGAAGAGCTGCTATTGTGTATCTGGGCTGCCATGGTGTTTTTGTTTTTTGTTCCGGTCAGTGTGTTGGTTATCTTGCAGCCAGAGAGGATGTTATCACGGCTTTGAGTCCCCGCTCTGTTATAAGTCTCACATATCACTGTCAGAGCTAGCTCGCTGCTGCCTCTCATGCAGTATAGGGTTCACTGGGTCAGAGCAGGAAAGAACACACGTCTCTCGCCTCGTGTCTGTACACCAGTTGAGTCCACTCAACCTCACTTCAAGAAGGCAATGCTATATGTTTTGGTTTGTTTTCCACTCCTCCTGACGGTTCGGAAAACGTCCAGTAAATTCTCTCTCTCTCTCTCTCTCTCTCTCTCTCTCTCTCTCTCTCTCTCTCTCTCTCTCTCTCTCTCTCTCACCCACTCACTCTGTCTCTCTCTCTCTCTCTCTCTCTCTCTCTCTCTCTCTCTCTCTCTCTCTCTCACCGGCTGTGCACCAGAGCTGACACAACGGTCACTGAGGCATTAAACCGTCAGATGGGGTGTTGTTGCTCATTAAACAGTCCGAGACAAATGTCCCCCTGCTAGGGAAACCGTTGGGTGACCTCACTGCGAGCAGCTGGGCTCCTTCTTGTTTTATCGCCATTGTTGAGTGTGCCTGCTGGCCCAACTCCAGGAACCGCAGTAATACAAATGCAGAGCTACAATCCACTTTACACTAGGGCTAAACATTTCCAGACTTGTGCGTCAGTCATGTGTTTCTGTATAGCGCTAGAGCATTTCTTTGAAACTGAACAAAACGTGCTCGGCACAGTTAACCTAAAGACATATTAAAATGTTGTGATTATATGACACAGTTTGAAATGAAACAAATCTAATCATGTGCATGAAATCCCAAAAACATACTTCTAACGAACAATAAACAATATACACAATTAAGTCATTTAGATAACACATACTGTACAATCAGCACTATTACAGGGAGCAAAAATAAGTATTGTGGGGCTCACACCTACAACATTCCGGTTGGGACTCCAACACCCAGACCTTTAGGCTATGCTGCTCCTCATGCTTTAAACAAAGGAAAGTCTACCACACTGTTCAAGGAATTATGCACCGGCCGATGGAATAAGACTGTCAGCGAATGTATGGGTAAGAAAGCCACACAAAGATATACATTAGTGTCCTTGTGTACTGCGTGTTTAAAGCCTAGATGCCAAGTCTTTGGGATCCTTGTGCTAAAAGTGTGCAGACTGCTGGTCTTGCAGTTTATCAGCATCATAGATTACTTTTATGTGAATTATTGAATTTTTACAGTTCTTTTTTTTTTTCTTTCTTTTCTGTGCAGTAACACATCGAGAATGCACATTCAGCAAAAGCGAATGCACTATGTGGTCCGACTTGATTGAGTTATTTTTTCCCTTTCTTTTCTATATTCATGCGAAGAAAAAAAAGCGTATGCTCCCCAATACACTCAGTGAAATGTCTCCATGATGGCAAGTCCTCCAGCTGACACTGGTCTGAGGTTATAGTGGTCAGACAGCAAATATAGCCGGGGAAAGAGTTTG
Organism: Amblyopsis rosae; assembly: GCA_025399935.1. NCBI lineage: Eukaryota > Metazoa > Chordata > Actinopteri > Percopsiformes > Amblyopsidae > Amblyopsis > Amblyopsis rosae. The sequence continues at coordinate 17,656 of JAODTR010037156.1, read as the reverse complement.
GAAGATTGGTCCAGACCTAAAATGGTAAAAGTGAGCAAGTAAGAGGGAATTAATGGGGAAGGGATTGGATAATTAGCCTATTGCTGTTTGTACTGTAGGCTTTAGTCATTAAGCCATCTGTTCACCCCTTATACAGTACATAATATGCATATTGTGTGTGTGTGTGTGCGTAGCATGAAGTACCGTCAAACTGAACATTGCAAGTAGAACAAAGCTAAGTCAAAAACTGTACATTAACATTGAGGCTCAATAATATCTAACTCATCAATCAAAACAAATCCAAAACAAAAATGAAATAAAATAAAACAAATAAAAAGTGAAAAACAGTTTTTAAAAGTGTAATTACCTGTTCACATATTCCACGGTGAGTGTCAACACCATAGAGAGGAGAAAAAACTCAATTAGAAAATGCATAACACAGTCATTATTTTTATACAACGGATCATCACTTAGTTAGTGGATGCAAAAATATATTTTGTAAATTTCCATGAAGTGCATTCATGTCAGAGAATAATTATGTCCTCATTTCGTTTTTATTTATTTATTTATTATTATTTTTTTATTTCTCAAGATAGCTAAGCTAATTGAATAATTTAATAAATATAATATTCAATGTTGCAGTTCAGCAGTCAATATACATGACATAAATCATTTGTTCAGAGCATATTCAATTTTCTCCAAAGCAAACATAGCAAAATGACAAAAAATCAAGCATGTACTGTATCAAACATGTCACTGTTCATAAGCATGGCATGTATGTTAATTATAAGGGACAGTTGTCTACACAACACCTACTAAACACAGTCCTGCATTGCCATGACAATGTGTTGTCATGGCAACATTGTTTTACGTCAAGGAGATACTGTTTTATTAACTGTTCCCACAGACTCTTGGTAGGAACAGCATGCCATTTCAATGCACTACCCACAGTGTTCTAAACCAAGAGACTGAAAAACTGCTGTGCTCAGATCAAGCCCACTCTCCTCCATAAAACGCTCCACATAAGGAAAAGCACAGTCAATGTTTGGATTTTCTCTTCCTGCCAGCAAGCGACTATACAGGGAGTGAAATATAACTGCGAAAGAGAACTCTTAAATGCCAGAACCAAACGTTCTAGTCGCTCCGCAATACAGAAAGACAGAGAGAGGGGCTCTCTGCCTTTTTTATTTAACACCAATTTCTTCTTTTCTCTCAATGCTTTAGTCCATGCTGGCAAACCAGGAGGTGGTGGCACACATTAGCCTGCTAATGGCAACCCTTTCATATCCAACAAAAGGGTTAATCTAACATCTTTGTAGTAGACTGCACCGTGGTGCATTCATCTTGTATCCCAGCACGGTGGAAAACGCTTTGAAATTGGCTTCCCCTGGCTCGGCACGTCCCCTTCACAGATCAGTGAGATGTCCTCCAGATACTGTAGTCAGAGATCATATATCTCTCCCTGATAGCACTTTGTCTCTCCCTCCTGCTATCTGCTACCAGCCAAGCTAACATCAGATCCACTTCGATGGGTGCTGGCAACATGCTAACACAAATTACCACATGGAAAGTAGAATAGTAATGCTGTGCCAATATAAACATCACAGCCGGAGAGACAGACGATATAAAAGAATTACAAGTGTTAAGGGTGGTTTTTTGTGTTTTTTATGTTTTATTTTCCTATTCACGCTCTTGTTTGGATACAAGAGAACAACGCATTGTGTTTGTTAAAAGAGTTCTGACCCTTGCCAAGAAAAATCAACAACAAACAGAGCTGTGTTTTACTGTGTCATGTTTATCCCCTGCTAGTTGTTCCTCTGCCCTAATCCCCGTTAAAAATAAATAAATAAAAAAGCATATACACACACACACACACCACAAATAGAAAATTATATAGAAAATTATATATATACACTGTATACATACACATACTATTCTATTTGTGGTGTGTGAGTATATATAATATCATTATTTATTTATTTTCTTGCATCATTAACTTCCCATTGGTTGCAGGTGTGAATAATCTAAGGAGCATCGTCAGATGAAGTGACTCTGGCAGTGCTCTGCGACACAGCCTGTGTGTGTGCGTGTGTGTGTGTGTGTGTGCATGTGTGCGCGCGCGTGCGTGTGTCTTGCATGTGCTCGCTTGTGTGCTGCCATGAGGGACAGATGTAGCTGCTCTCATCTAGCTGATGGGAAGTCTATCTGATAGCACAGGGAGACAGATACACCAGGAGACGAGAGTATGAACATATCAGTAATATTCCCCCTCTTATTTTTCATTCTGGCTCCCTGAGACTTGGGAGACAACCGGACTCTTTTTTCCCACTTCTTCTCCACGGATTCTCTGTCCGCTTCAATGTGATTCTCTCCCTCTCTCCCTTCAGTCTAATTTCATTGTCAAAAATTACTTAATTATTTCTAGTCTGCTGTTCTCTACCCCCCATCATACCCTAGTTCTGTCTGAAGGACTAATGCTGTAGGCGGGATTGGAGGCAAGTCAGACTACGTGTGTACGCGGTCGGAGGAATTGAAATCGACTGGCACCCAATGTCAAAATGTCAACTGGAATCAGAGTGAGGTAGCAATGGCGGATGAAAGCAACGCTATTAATGCAGGCCAATGTCCGAAACCGACATGCGCGTAATAGTAAGCACGCACGCACACACACACACACACGCACACACACACACACACACACACACACGAACATTCACACACATAGTGTTTAGAGGTATAATGCAGAGTTGCAGACAGCCACATGTTAGCGCATAAGATCAAAGTGCACGTGACTTCACAGACTTGCCCTTTAGATGACAGACTATCTGAACTGTGGCCGTGTTTGCTGACATGCAAAACGAGAGCTGGGAGGATGTAATTGGCCAATCCGAGATGCCGGCAGAGGTTAATTGAGGCTGTTCCTCCACAAAGGCTGTGTGTGTGGAGGGGGAGGGGATGGGGGGGGTTTCAATTAACGTTGTGAAGGTTGCTGTCAGAGGAAAAAGCCACGGGAACACAAAGTCCATTAACGTTGTAATTAACACCAGAGCTCAGGTGCTGCACAAAAGCTGATTTATAATTGGCTTTATTATGTTGGATTTATATAAAAGAGAGATGTCTGTGGCTTATAAGAGATAAGACGATGTCTATCTCGCATGATTATAAAATGCCCTGCGTGCATATATGTGCAACGCTCAGGTAATGTGCTCTGTACTGGCATAACATTGGACAACAAAAAATAATTTGAACTTGGGTAACTGCATTTTCCAAAATGCTGATATATACTGTAGTGTAGAGATATCAATATTATACCAGCACTGTAGCACATCTGTAGCCTGTATTACTGTCCTTAAACTTCCCCTCTTGGCCTAGCCTCAAGAAGGTTTCCTATGTGCATTTCATGCGCTGAGTGAGATGTCCTCATAAATGTGTGTATTTACAATTCCACCTTTATGAGATGGGGGTTTGCAGGGTGGTACATGTGGCTTGAAAGGTGAAGAGGGTCATTGGAAACAGTCAGCTATTGCGTTGGGGCGATTCTGCAGAGCTGCTAGAGCTTTTGGATGTAATGCCTGAAGGTAAAACCACTTACAGAGTCTGGGGTGATTAGGCCTCATTTTATAGCACTATTCCATGACGCGGCTGTTTAGGCGTCCGACCAGATGTACAGTCCCTTGGAGAAAATAGAAAATCCTGAGTCTATATGAAGGTTGAAAGAAGTAATGAAATGGCAGTCCCATAAAAGACACAAATCCACACAGGTGATTCCAAGAGTTTCCATCCTAAATCAAAGGCTTGCAGCTGGCAGGTTATGGTTCACAACACTGTCAGCCTGACAGAAGATCTTCACAAGCCATAGCCTGGTGGAGGTTCTGAGGGAAAACATTTGATGGAAAACTTGATCGGGACGTGGCAAAGTTTTAAACAGAGCCAAGATGGTAGAAAGGATTGATTCTCAACTGAGCGCATATATTGCAGTGTGGAAGGTGGGATTTTCTATTACAAAGACATATATATGAAAGCTACCTTTGAGCCTGACTTTGTGGATTTAGAAATAGTGTGTAATCCTACAATTGTCCATTTTCAGTTGGAAGGTTAATTTCGAATAACATGTATAAATGCAAATAGACTGTATGTGATCAAAGATTAATGCAAATTAAATTCTAACCATAGAATAATTCCCCAGAAATAAATGTATATTTCTGCTAACATTCATTCATTCTGTTAATGTAAAGCAGTGTTACAGCTATCATCTTATAATTAGCTGTCAGGGACAATACATGTGTATTGTCATCTATTAAGCATTAGCATACACAACGAAAGCAAGCAAGTGGAGGAGTTCTATTGTGTGTGGAGAGTCATGCCTGAGATTGCACCTGCATTCAAATGTGACCTTTCTGTTCAGATAACTACAAGTCAAAAGCATGAAGCTGAAAAATAACACAGCAACTGTCTGGGCATTGGTGTTGTTTGGTCTCATGAAACAAGAGACACACTTGTAGAACACCGTACCTGTGTCAGCGTGTTCCAGAATAGGCTACACGGCATATTGGGGTGAAAAACATAAAGAAAAGAAAGATGTTGTAAGAGGCAGGAAGGCAGGCATATATTGAGAGGATTTACAATGTGGTTTAGATTAATTGTAATATAAATCCCTAATTTCAACCTACATTCATAACTGTGGAAATTAACTGATGGTATTGCTGTTATACTGTATTAGTAAATATGGTTGTGCCGACTTATGACTTTGAGCTTCATACTTGAAGTTCAGACTTACATGTGACTTTTGCATTTCCAGTTCTCCTGCCGTCAACACATCTGCCTCTAAGTTGTGTGTGCCAGACAGCAACGAGGTAGTATTTGCTATGCAAGCATGCCATATGGCTGTGTTACACTGCCACCAAGACAGTAGTGATGAGTCATTAGCAAACAATTTGTTCAAAATAAACAAATATTTTACTGACTCTGGATGCATGATTACTTTGAGTGTACTAGGGTTGCACGATTCATACTTCTATGCAATCTCATTTCTACATGAGAACAATTCTGCCCTATAATAATTAGGGACATCAGCTGCCAGTGTTGTAGTACTCGAGAACTACAATATACTAGAATATTTTATTGCACTTATGTTTTATCTTGCAATGTTTCCTCTTTGGCTGATTGTTGACACCTAAGGTTCAGAATTGTTCCAATAAAGAGAATTAAATTCTAAAATGCGCTGGCTACACAGGTTGTCATTTTTCGGAAGGGTTAGGGTTAGGTTTAGGTCTAACCCTAACCCTAGGCATAGTGATTGTGTAAGTAATATAGTAATGTAACTACTAGTATTACTAATTACTTTTAATACCCAGTAAAAAGTAAAGTAATATTAATACTTGCCCAACACTGAGCGCCACAGCATGGATTGCCAAAGAAGTATGAAAAAAAATATTATTACTAACACAGCTGCACACTAAGTGGACTTCTAATACTGAACTCTGTTTGAATCAAACTGCAATTTGAGTGAGAATAATATCCAGTCTATCATTCATTGTTCATGTGCTTGGGACACATTGACCCAAATTAACGAAAAGGTCTTTGATCATGTGACACCAGCTTGAGCAAGAGACTCAAGCAATCCATATAATTCTCCCACTCTTTCTGTAAAGTTAACATATATCCTATATAAGTTATTGTTACTAAATGGCAAGTAGCCTAGAACAGTCTTCGACATACTGTGAATCAGTCCACCCAGCCAAACATTTATAAAAAGTCAAATGTTGTATAGATTGAAGTTTGAACCCACAGCCTCTGTTACAATTACTTGTGAACAAATCATATGCAATGTAAAGCCAGCAACACCTTTGATAGTTTAATGATAATTTCCATTCTTTCTATTTTTCACATGACACAATGACAAATAAAACATGTATCTGGATTTCAGTTCTTTGCTCACGTGAGCAACAGATAACCACATTAACCAAAAGACTAACATTTTTGTCTTTACACTGAATTGAGATTCAAATATATGGATCGCTCAGAAGATCCGGACTTCCCGTCACTTCAAGACAATAGCTTCTATGATAATATACAAAAGCCAAAACATGAATCTTCTTAGCATAATTAATCTCCTAGACTCTAAAACCCATGTTGTCCTTAACAGTTACGCACAAAGGGTTAGGAAATTACTTTGAGGCATTAAACACCTTTAATATTATTAGAATTCTAACAGTGTCTGTCTATTTTTGCTCAGGCGCTAATTGGACATGTCCCATTAGGATTATCTTGAAAAGCCATAGGAAATCTGGAGCCATAAAAATGTAGAGATGAGCAAATTCACTCAAACTTTAAAAACGTAAAAGTCTTACCCGGTGCAAAGCGGGAAAATAAGTGTGTGCTAGTTTCAGGCCGATGCATTTGCCAGCACCTACATTGTTTAAATAGCAAAAGCACTTTGGCACCATGGTCTAAACATGAGGTGTGGTCTAGCACTTTGCTGGCATATTGCTATCTTGAGAAAGTGGAAAGTGATTGTGTGGTTCTAAAGTTATAAACTATCAAGATAGTATTGCCTATGGCAATACTATCACAGATCACAGATTTCACAAATTTGCACGGGCGCCTGGATTTTTTCAGGCAATGGGAGATGACACTTGGATTGGTTTATCGTGTGTTATGTCCAAAAACACATCCATTTATAATGAAGAGAGAAAGTACAACCCTTTTGAGCCATTTGTCTTGCGCACTGACTGTCTGCAGATAAAATGGTGAACGTGGATTTGTACACGCCATAAATGCAATTTGTGCTTTGCACATTTGACGCTTTAGACAATTAAAATAGGGCCCAACAACTTGATGTATTATAGTCCATTCAGGGCTTGCATTATAGAGAAAGGTGGTTGTCTTGGATGCATGGAATACCAGAGGGAGCAGTGGTGTGACAGGTTAGTACAGTGAATGTGATATCGGTGGTGACCCTCACTTTCTGAGGTTACTGCCGACACAGAATGAAACTGACACGTTCTGTGACAAAATCACAAATCAGCTTGGAAAAGAGGAAAGCAAAAGAGCACATACAGGGGGGATAAATTAGCTGAATGTACTGTATGTGGCAATGAAATAAGACACATGCCAAAGCTGAAAAGGCCATATTTGAATTGAAAGTATGGTGTAAAGTCAGCAGACACAGAAGGCGTAACTAACATTTCTGCAAGTGACAGAAAATGTCACATCGCTAGCTGGTCCCACAAATTTAAAGCATTTACATACTGCATGTATTTAATTAAACTTATTTTAGCCCTAACGTAATATGCAAGCTGAACCAAATAAATAATTTAAATGAATTGAACTGAATCCAGTCTATGTCTTCTTAGCTTCTAAAGCAAATTATAAGTGATTATTTGCTTTGTCAAACAATAGCTTTGTGTACATTAAACATGACATAACGTGAAAATAATAGCGGCTTTATTGGAATATGTCAAAAAGTTTGACATGCAATAGCTAATAGTTTTCAATATGTGTTACAGCCACCTCTGCTCGATGTGGAAAAACTAATTGAATTATATTAGATTAGAAAAAAAATCATAAACAATAGGTTGCATGGGGACGTACAACAGGCCATAACACAACGGCCACATACGAGCAGATACACATGACGCGGCTAAAGGACAGACCACACAATTACATTAAACCTACAATATAAATGGAAGGTAACAGATAAACAGACAAGCAGGCCAGGAAGTGGAACTGGGCTGACTGCTATGCGCTACAACAGCATATTCCCAGAAGTCCATTGATTGCCTAACTCTAATGTAACTGGGTAGCACAACCCGCAGAAAAATGATCCAGGCACACACTCCACCCTCTCTTGTCTACCATTTGCAGTGACCGTAATGTAGTGCTTTTCAAAGAACGCAAGTTGAACGTAACTTTGTTTGCAAGGCACCGGTAGCTGAACTTCTGGCAGCTACAGGCATGGTTTAAGTGTGATGTTATCCAGTGATATACAGACGGTCACCTGCCAAGAAAAAAAAAGGGATTCTATTTTCCCCCTGGTTTCCAAGGATTTTTCCCTAGATGGTTCTGTATAACAAACCATCTGTCATGTCAGGTTAGGACCTAACAATGGGTCAACGATTACATGGGCTCATATTGTTATGGAACATGTCTCCAAAGCACAACTGGAAAGTTCATGCAAAGCACTACAAACGGAACGGCATACAATACTGGGCATAGGCCTATAGGTTATTCTGAAATAATTATCTGGCTAAATCCTTCAAAAAAAGACTGTGGTCAGAAGTACATTTTGACTGCATGAATCCCAGAAACACAGAGGTTTTTCAGAGGCAGCGTTTCAGAGGCCATGCCGAGACACTTTAGCTCTAAAACAAGTCAATAGTAATCAGATAGAGGAGACAGTCGTAAGGTGATATTGTTGCAATTCAACGATACACATTGGACTGCATATAGATAGACAGACATCTCATTCATCTTTATTGATGAAGCTGGGGCTGTGTTAGGTATCCAGTGAGTAATGTCTTTACTATCCTCAGAAGGGAGGCTAAACCAGCAAAGAGTACACCTCCACAACAGCATTGGTAGGAGTTATCAATGATACACTGGTTTCTCAATCTAATGAATGATTGTGGTGGAAATACAGTTGGCTTAAAGGTTGTTTTTTTGTTAAATCAAAGAAATGCCTGACATACTGCATGCTGTACATACTGTAATTAGAGGGGTTACAAGGGATGAAATCCTCTGTTAATTACACACTGTCCACACAAGGCAAAAAAAACCATTTATTTGGATCTTGCAATTCCCCAGCCATGTGTACGCTGTATCTCATGCACGGACTGCATCTAATGTTTGAAGATATAACAAATTAATTTCATATACTTTGGACGAGCGGGAGCGGTCTGCGTCAGACAACAGTGGAACTGATTGAAAATTTCCCATTATCGTCACTGCTCACTCACATCTGAGTGGTGTAAGAGGCGGCGGAGGCTTTTTCTCATCATTTTCACAGATTGAATTACTAGTGACTGGGATAAATACAATGTAAATGAGAGTGACCATCACACCAGTCATACGGAAAGAGGAAAACGTGCCTCCACAATGCATGTCCCATTGTTTGTTCCCTAATTGTAAGTAGATCTAGTAGAGACAAATATGAATGCTAATGGCATCACCATCAATTTAATAGAGTGACTATACATCAGTATGCAACGTCTGGCTCACTAGTTACGGGTTTTCTTATTTCGTCAGTTGGTATAACTTAAATGTAAATATGAACCATTGCAATACTAATACAGAAATGAAGAAGGATTCTGCAATCGGTTTTCCTTCCTTCCACGAGTGGCGGATCTCTAGTTGGCGTTAGAATGGCGTATTGTGTACGGATCACTGGTATATATGTATAATGTCACAGCCTATTCACTTTCACACTCAATCAGCCCTAATCGCTCAACGCATCAACCCCAATTTGCCCTTTGAACCCAACTTCTAACTAATCAGTCATGTGCTTGACGGAGCTGTGGGCGAATAGTGTACATGTTTGACGGGTTCATTTACCATACCCAAAGGTAGAGATAAATCTGTGGGGAAGAAGGAAAAGTGGGCCTTAGGCCTTTATGCTTGGATGAAAAAGTGGTGAGAGCTGGATTAGTCTCTGTAATCCAAGACAGGCTTTGTTCTTAGAAGCCTCTATAGAGTGATGTAGGTCAACTGCCAAAGAAGATGCTTACATGGTAGTATGTCTGGTACTGCTATCTGGGATTCAGGGGCCAATAAACTGAGCCTGACATGGCTGAAAACATTCCAGTATGTATTCATGTTGTTGAGTATTTTATGTTTACCAATGAGAGCTATAGCCATTCAGATATAGAAAAGAAGGAAGAAGACCATGAGAATGATAGCCAAACATTTGTACTGACACATTGTCAACTATTATTTATTGATTCATTAGTTCACGCTTATGTTTCTATCTTTGGCAAATTATAGGACTACCTTTTTCATTGTAGCTGATGCCACTCAAATAAAAAATCCCAGCTATTTGTTTCCCTCGAGGAAAATGTCAGCACTGTCCACAGATGTGCTCAGTGATGGGATCAGGGAAGCTGTGTTCACTCTAATCTGTGCTGTATATTGCCGTTGCGGTTTGCTGTTAATGCCTTGTAATTTGTTACAGACTGTGCTGCATTGGGTCAACTAGCATGCTGGTTTGGTGACGAGCGTTTTGCTGCTGTGTGTCGCTATCCTGTGATAAATTCAGTGCCATAGCGGTACATTGCCGGTGGGTCATGCTATTCGTTGCAGCTTTTCGTCAGGGTTTTAATTGCATTGTGTGGCGAAGCAGGTGCGCAATGCCCAGAAGGATTAGCGTGCTCCTTGGAGTGAGCCTGCAGGACACAGGGCTCTGGGCTAATCTGGTTATGCAACAACACTATTGTTTGTACCAGAGCTGTTTAAGTTACGCTAGCTTGCTAAGGTGGGTATTAGTGACGTCACCACAAGCTGTCCGGTGTTCATAGGATTACAACAAAACCTGTTTGTGTATCAGAGAGTCAATACACGCTGGTGCAATTATTCACACCGAAAACATGGAAGCAATTGTAGCTTCAGATGCTAGAAATATACATATGCATAATCCTTTTAGCTCATTACCACATTAATAAATACATAATTGTCACTAGTAATGTTTATTCACACACACACACACACACACACACACACACACACACGGCTCCATCCAACAGTCGCTAATTAATTGGATCGAACCCAAGCACTATTGATTTTCCAATGACATGGACCAGGGGTTTCAAGATCATTTTGCAACTGTGTGTGTCTGTTGTGCGTATCCTTTGTTTTGTGAGTTCGTCAAAAAGAGAGAAACACAGAGAGAGAGAGAGATGTGCGTGTAAAACAGTGAATGTACGTGTGTGTGTGTGTTATATTGGCCAGTCAGTTTTCATGTCCATGTTCGGGCTCTTGGAAAGCCAACTTTGTCAGTGTGATATGTCAATAAAATATAACCCCCGTCAACGCGCACACACGCACACGCACACAATGCCATCCCCTCTGCCTGTTTTAAAGCGGGTCATTCCACTTCAGGGGGCTGATAGAGTGATGTCTGATAGAGTGAGGTCTAGTAAGAGAGGTATTTTAATGAGGTTCCATGACGTCGGCTTTAAAGCCGCATCCTTATCAGCCTGCAGCAAAGATGTGGGCTTGGGACAAAGAGAGCGAGTGCAGCCTAAAACAACTTACGCTATGGTGTGGCATTCCTGTGACCTCAGACAGTTCTAAGAATATACTCTTGGACATCACTGTTGGCGATACGTGCGCTCTCCTGCTTCTAACCCTTGTATTGATTAGATATAAGTCAGTTGCGTCAGCTCACAGTGACGCCACATGCAGTCCAAATAGCCAATTAGGGTAGCTTTCCGTTATGTGGTTCCTATGGAAGCAGGTCAATGACTTTGCAAAGGACAAAGTGAATTAGAAAAGTAGCAGTAGTAGGATGGTACAGTAGCTGTGGTCCGTAATAGCCGAGTCATTCTTTCCCCCTGCAGAACGTGGGCTGAGCGAAAGGGGAATTTACAGTGACAAATGGGCCTGTCCGTGACTGTTCTATGTAAATGAGAAATATACGGGACGGTCTGTCTGTCTGTTGTACAGTACGCGCACAACTTAATGTGTGTGTACAGCGTGTGTGTCTGTGTGTGTGCGTGTGAGTGTGTGCGTGTGTGCCTGTGTGTGTCAGCAGCCTTTTGAATCTATGAGTCACTCTGGAGAAGTGCTGTGTGGTTAAGATGGAAAACGAGAGAGAGGAAAGAAAGAAAGAAAGAAAGAAAGAGAGAAATAAAGAAATAGAGACAAATGGGGGGATAGATAGATAGATAGATAGATAGATAGATAGATAGATAGATAGATAGAGAGCTGTCCTGTGGCTAGCGTTGAGACACAAAGCCCTTAATTACAGCGTACAGGCATTGCAGGAATAGCCGTCATCCCGGCTGTAATGGGATCCAGATGAGAGAATTATACCATTTCCTGACAAAATGGCTTCAAGATGGGCGACAGCGCTACCGTCCCTGCTTCTAATAGAGCCAGTGGGAATCAAAAGAACTTCAATTGGCGAAGGCCACCGTGACATAGCGGGGGGTAATGTGTGTGTGTGTGTGTGTGTGTGTGCCTGGCTGTGTGTGTGCATGAGTGTGTGCACAGTACATTGTGCGTACAGTGTGTGCGTGTGTGTGCGTTCTGCCAGAGCTTCTGTGGGCTGCTTGTGTGCCAGATACTCTAAGTGTAGCAGGCCCAGCAATGTTTCTCATTTTAGCGTATGACTGAGCTACACAACTATGCTTCCATACAGGGAGCGAGACACACACACATACACTCAGAGAGATAGTTAGATATAGAGAAAGACACACAGAGAAAGGGAGAGATATATTTTGGGAGTTCATTGGTTCAGACAGAGGGCAGGCCAGACATCACTGTTGTCTCTGTCACCTCACTTTCCCTCTTTATCATTCACACTGTCTGACCAACCTCTCTCTCTCTCTCTCTCTCTCTCTCTCTCTCTCTCTCTCTCTCCCTCCCTCTCTCTCTCTCTCTCCCTCTCTGATTCACACATTTCTCTGACATTCTCCGTCAGCGGAGGTGTGAAATCCAGTTGTTTGCGGCGAGTCCCGTGTAAATACGTAGTGTGCCGCATTATTTTTAGTCTCTGCGCACCTCCACTTATTGCCCTGGTCTCGTGGGCGCACACTTACTGTAGAGAGAGAGGTGACAGAGATAAAGGGAAACAGAGAGGCACAGACAGTGTCCATCTCTCACTCTTTTTCTCAGACTGCCTGGCCTCTGTTTTTCAACAATGTTTCATTGTTTCTTAAAGTGTTCAAGGTTGGTTCCTCTTTTAGCTGTACTTAGTTGTTTACTGGTACTATTTGGCGAGCACTATGATAATCAGGTTTTTATCTTTGGGGTATATTATGGTAAAGTAAAAAAGCAAAAAAGCTAGACTGATTAACGTCCTGTTTGGCGAGGCAAAGCTTGCTATTTATTTTAACAGAAAAAGGAAAATGGTGGTGGTGACTGTGCTTGTCTAATTATTTTGAAATCTTTTGTCAGAACTCAGGATAAATTAAACCATGCCTTTTATTCAAAGATGGATGACCTAGAAAGTTTTAAGAAAACATGGGATTATGAAAATGTGTTGTTCAGTTTGGACAGTCATGGTGACATTATGTTTTTTCGGGAGGAATGACAAAATGTACTATTTTGTGGTGCAGCTAATACATGTATTGTTAAATTAAAATTCTCTCCCTCTCTCTCTCTTTCCCCCTCCCGCTCTCTCTCTCTGCATATGTTTAAAGCTGTTTATTCTCCCCCCTTCCAAGCAATGCCCACTTGATGGTGCTGCCGGAGGTTGTGGTAGCGGTGGTTTCATGTTGCTCCCGATCCAGACGGCGGTTGGGATGTATGAAGCAAACACAACAACACGTGTGAGTGCTTAAGGGCATGTACGTTCGCTTAACACAGGCAAAGAGAGAGAGAGAGAGAGAGAGAGAGAGAGAGAGAGAGAGAGAAAATAAAATAAATACAACGAGGAGAGAAAGCGCGGGCGACAGTGTTAAGCCTTGTGATAAATATTCAACAGCAGGTGAGCGGGCACTCCAGAGATGCCTCGGCAGCCCAAACAAATACTTAGTGGCCGCACTCCAACAAAGGCAACGCCGAATGTGTACCAGAACGCACACTGGTCCCCAGTCGACTTTTACTGACAGCCAACAGCACAGGCGGAATTGCGTTCTGGGGAAAGGGGGGGGCGTTAGGGAAGGAGAGTCCAGGTGCAACACCGTAGAGGTAAAGACTAACAGCGGTTTGATGTGAAATTGCTTTTCTTGGCTCTTCTGTTTATTTAGCGTTCATTGTTTTATTTCCCCCACCACCCACAATGCATAAACGCCCCTTTTTGGAAAAATGATACAATAATAGGCCAGTTTTGTTTTTATTTATCCCTGAGGGGGAAATTGTCCGTCCCAGGTGCATAAAGTAAACAACAATATGAATAGAGAGCCGAAGTCTATTCCGCATTACGGGCCCCGAAGTGCACATTTGATGTGTGTCTATTTAAAAGATAATTGTTCAAGTCAAGAACATTGCAGTTTCTTGTGAAACTCTAAAATAAATCTTTAGTTTTGTGTGTAACCGCTCAGTGAACTACCAAAACAACGCTTTCTTCGGCTTGAGGATTGTGGCGTGAAAACGTCATGAGACCTACGCGACACAGGGTTTGTAGTCTTACTAATTACATATGTTCACAGTCTTATACTTATAGTTTTATTCACTAAATGCACGACAAACTGAGACTTTCTTGACTCGAATAATTGTCTTTTAAATAGTCAAACATCATATGTGTGCTTCGTGTTACAAAGCAAACTGGATCTAAAATTGACTAATTGACATATTTTTTTCCAAACTAAGGTCCCATAACGCGGAAGTAACTTCGGCTCTCTGTACAGCTACATTATCTTGCATATGTACGATAACATAGCCTGCAATGCTAACTAATAGTAGCACTGGAGCCAATATGGTAGTGCACAGTTACTGCAACACTAAAGGGCACTTAGTGAAGTGCTTCCCACCGCCCACCAAACAATAATCCTTGATACTGATCCACATAACCAGTGAAATCAAATTCATTTGTCCATGGCATGCTGCCCACCTTTTTCCACAAGCTGTCACGAGAAAGTGCATCGTGCTTCTCCTAAGACTCTCAGCTCAGTAGAGGCACAGGTAGAGTATCATCCTGGGTCGAGCTCCGGTTATCGCTGAAGCTATCCGAAAGGAGTCCCGACCTTTCCCGCTGACGTTTTCCCCCCACAAGGGCCATCGATCAAAGTGGCGGACCGAGCGAGAACAGGGGAAGCTGGAGAACGTCCGGATAGAGGGATTTGAAGGGGGTGTAGCGGTGGCGGTGGGGCAGGGAGGAGGACAGCGTTAGGTCTGGAGGTCACAGAGGCAGTCTGGAAGGCGTGGGGGTACAGAGGCATATCTCCAGACCAGCGCAGGCTGAGGTAATGTGTTTCACTCGGGTGAAGAATTGTCGTGTCACCGCGGGTCGGGAGCTACCCTCACCTCACTCCGCTGGCCAGCAAGGTGTGCACTCGCTCAGACACGCCAACATACACAAATACACTTTCTACACAAATATGCCCACCCATCGCTGTAGACACACACACATAGGTCCAAAACATCAACAGACTCACCAGCAAGGTTCGTTTACAATGCTTTCTTCTCTCACACCAAAACTAAAGCTGTCACCTCAAACCAGCCGGTGTGTGTGTGTTTGAAGATGCACACCCTCTATCTGCTTTAAACTCTATCTTATCTTATTAGCTCTCAGGTAGGCCAGCTCCGCTTCAAGGGTTTCTTGTCAATAGGCCAGCTCCATATCTATCAGCGACAGCTTAGAGATGTTTGAAGACATACTGTACCACCTTCATACCACGTTTATATCAAAGGCAGACAGGGCCGAGACCACAAGTCAACCATGTGTAACTAATATACAAAGTCATTTAGTTTATTATTTGATTCATAGATTTGGTGAATCAATTTAAGGGTTATCTATCTATTATATTATAACTTTTCAGAGTAATAGAAATATGTATAGGGAAAATTAACATTCAACCACAATTGAATAATTTCAAGAACTGATTCACAGTTTTCATAGTGACTGAGTCTAACATCAGATCAAGGCCATATCTAGCAATAGCATTTGGATCCTATTTAGGTAAATACACGTTTAAAAGGAGACCATGAGTCTGTCACATTATTTTTTATACTGTATCAAGTCATGACGAGACATTAAGAAAAGAGAGAGAGAGAGAGAGAGAGACCATGAACCACAATGCATTCATGTCAAAAAGGAAATGTCAGTATTTGTAAAAAAACTGTATTCATACTGGGTTTATTACTTCCAAGTATGTTCACTGTTTATACTGTTTACATTGTTGTTGTTGTTGTTGTTGTTACTGTTGCTTTGGCAATATGAGAAATGACCTTACCTGAACTGAACTGAGAGATAGAGACAGATTGATGTGACTTGACAGGGGTGGAATTAAAACACTCTCAATGGGCCACCCTTACTGCCCACACGCACACACAAACACACCCACACACATTAGTGGACATGTTGTCCACTAATGTCTTACACCTGACTAGAACTGCAGAGTCTTGAACTTGACAGTGACACTCGATCACACCCAATAATGTGTGTGTGTGTGTGTGCTGGGGGTAAGAGGATCAGGCAGAACAATGTTTGTGTGAAGATTGACACTTATGTGTAACAGTCGATTGAACTAAGAAAAAATAAGTCAAATAAGTACTTATTGCTCTAACATAAAAGTGACAGCCATAAAGCACTTCCATTAATTATAACAGCGTCTTCCTGACATTTTAGAAAGACGGTTATCAGATATTTCTGAAAGAAAAACCATCGTATTGTGTGTAGTCAAATTGAACCATTAAACAAAATGGAAATCAGCCTAGTTAGTAGTTGACATTAAATCCATCAACACTAATCACAAAAATGGGACAATAACAAAAACATGCCTGAAGCGGCTATGAACAGAGATGTAAAGCTAATACTACACCGCAGCGATTTTCGCTCGTGCGTGTGGGAGCGTGTCAACAGAAATCGCCAGGTCGCTGGTTGACTTTTTGGTGTACCCGCTGGACCGACCGCTCCTATCAACCGAAACCCGACGCTCTATCAACTTTTTCTAATGATTCATATTTTGAATCGGCAGCGAGAGGTGAAGGAAATCGCTAGCGTTTCCACCAATCAGAATCTAGGTACAGGCTTTTCAGGCTTTCTTGCAGAGTAATATCAATAATAACAATTTTCAGCAGCCCAAAAACAAGTAAACTATTTCCTGTTGTGCATTTCAACATTATACCTCCAAATCACGGCAAATGGATGGATATGCGTTGTGTTGCTCGCCTGTTTGTGTTTCCTATGACTCCTTCGTCTTCTCTTCATTTAATGTTGAAATAACAAAAGGCATAGAAAGGCCTACATTTGATAACGCAAGCACTGGGCTACTAGATGTTGGTGTCAGTTGTGCTTCGTCTTTACTAGCTGTCAGTAATACTCCCACAACTTCCTTGTTGCTGTTTTCTGTGTTGTCCGCGCAGACTCAGAAGGCAGCTGAAAGAGCGTCCTCGCACGAGCAAGCGCTTGTGCGTGGAACACGATCGCAACGACAGAAATGGTAATTAGGCTGTCGCTAGAAGATGCCTTGGTGCAGTTCTAGATTAAGGCCTGAAATCGGCCTCTATCCCATTTCATGTCAGGTTATAATGCCAAGGACCCAGTCCGCACATATTTCGTTCATATATGTCTATGCATGTGCATTTTCCTTTGGTGCTAAAGCGGCGCATTAACATTTGGAACATATCCACACACCCATTAACCCCCACCACACCTCATTTATAGTATGCAGCCATCGCTCGCTGTGTCTTCCAACATATGTTGACAGTCTTTGTAGGTCAGTGGCTGAACACCAGAGAGATGCTCAAAGGCTCAGGGATGGATGGATTGGGGGGGAAGGGTGTGTGGAGAGAGAGAGAGAGAGAGAGAGAGAGAGAGAGAGAGAGAGAGAGAGAGAGAGAGAGAGAGAGAGAGAGA
>JAODTR010037145.1:0-14598 GCA_025399935.1 Amblyopsis rosae | reverse complement strand
CCCCCCCCCCCCCCCCCCCCCCCCCCCCCCCCCCCCCCCCCCCCCCCCCCCCCCCCCCCCCCCCCCCCGCTACGCTATAGCTTCAGAGAGGGCTGCTGTTTTGCAGGGATGAATTTTATTATTCAGTTGCTGGAAAGTGAAGTTGAGAGGAGACAGCCTTCATAAAGCACTTTAAGGAACACTAAAGTCATGTAGAATACAAGCAGAGCATTAGAACAGAAGCAGAATACTGAGATGCTTAACAATTACCTACCCACAGGCATTTTGCCCAGAGACAGCAAGAGACACCGGAGACAGAGTATGATAACAGAGTAGACCAAAAGTGTTGATTGTGTGCATGAGTGTGATGTGCATGTGTGTTTGTGTGTTTTGCTATGATGACTAAATGACAGCTATTGAAGGAGATGACAAATTTGAAAACTTATTTCAGAATAATGGTGATTATACAGTTCATTTCTCGAGCGCCTCCCCATACCCTCAAGTGTAGTGTATAGTGTAAAAGGGCATATACATTCCACTAGTGTTATGAATCAAAACACTGTACACAGAAAGATAATGCAACCAGTCAGCAGCTGACAGGTACACCTTAAAAGGCGGGCGCAAGGCAAGTTGTAACATGCTGTCTATTTAATTGCCCCTCGTGGAGTGATGGCATAGCTACAGTACACACACACCTTGATGTTTGCTATAGTCCCACCTGTGACATCTGTTGAGTAGTCACACTCATTTTACCCATACATTAACCAGCTACAGGCTAAAAGCATAGGAAACAAACAAACCTAACCTATGTAGGTTTGTTTATTTGTTTATTTAGTCTAAAGTTATAGGCCTACCGGTATTCCCCGAGGTGAAATAAAATGAAACACAAGCAGGGAAGCATCGATTTTCCTGCAGTGTCCCTCTCCATCTATTCTCCCTTTAACCCCCACCCCCCACCCTTCCTCTATCTCTTTATCTCCGCCTCCTCCCATTTCACCAAGTGGCAGGGCAGGCACAAGGCACAATTACCGGTATGCATGCGGCGCAACCTGAAAGTCTATCCTGGTTACACGGCTTCACTTCTACTATTCTCCGCATGAGTTTTGATTCGGTCATTTCACTTACATGTTAAATCCAACACTTTGATTTATTCGTTACCCCCAGGCAAACCAGTTCATTGTATAAATATCACGGTGACAGTGGTTGGATTGACATCGGCAAAGATTCCGGTTATTTGGAACACGAGTAAATTGGTGGTTAGGCTACTGTAGTTGAAAGAATCGGGAACTCTGCTGCTGCTGCTGATTGAAAAGTCGCTCTGGTTCCGTGAAGCAGTGCGCAGAGACTCGCCCCACCACAGCAACAACAGAAGCAAGGAGACCCGAGTGGGATCATTCAGCCGGTCTAGCCTTTTTTTTTGCGCACAGCTTCTAGCGGGTAACGGGACTGGTGGCTTAATTCTGTCGTAAACGGAGCACTTCGTCTCGCGTTCGGATTTCCACTTGGCGGAGTAGGCTAACATCTCCGCAGCATCTGTTTAGGATGGAATCCCTCATCACAGCGGCTCTCGTGTTGTGCTGTCTAACGGCACCGGTTCATGGGGACAAAGGGGCCAGCAAAGCGCGGAGTTGTTTGGATTTCAGACACTTTTACAACGGAAAAGGATTTCCTCTGGACGGCGTCCCTCAGTCTGAAATATCAGGTAAAATTTAAGTTTGAACAGCCTCAGTCTGTCATAGCGTTACCATATTGTGCGCAGTAGTTCATGGAGCCTATGTTTGCACCTGCATAGGCACAGCCTGTTGGTTAAGGTTGTATGCGAATAAAATATGATGCGCTACCTAAATATTTTAACTTGTCAGAGAGTTGGCAAATGCATGGCTGGATCTTGCACTTCATTTCTATATGTGTTGTTCAGTATTTTGTTACAGCTATATTGAATGAGAAAATATGTTTTTTTCATTGAACGATAATTTCATGGGACAGCCACAAAGTAAGATAGTCCTTCGTCTATAACTGATCTGACATGATGAAACATTCGTCCTCCCTTTATTCCTCTAAGTCATCACCAGGCTAAATAGGTCCTTCCTGGAGTTTAGGGCAATTTACAAGTCGTCTTATACTTACTCATTGGGAATTGACAGTCACTTGACCGCATGTCATAACCACACACATAATATGCTGTGCACTGTGTCATGGTGATGTCAGAGGACTCTTTTCATAGACACGGTCACAAGTCACCCTTCAGTTCAGATGATTACAGTGCTTTTCCTCAAATTCCTCTCCACCAGCGTGTGCACACACAAACACACACACTTTTGCAGCTGACTCCAGTTCATACTGCTACAAGTGGGTTGTACAATTACAATGGTGTGTGCATGAAGAGAGGAGATCATGCCCACAAATAGTTGCACAACCGCTTTCCTGGTTCAACTGCAAGAAAGAAATTAGAGTAAATGGCACTATTGATACTGTTACAGTAAATAAGTGTACATTACTTTAAATCGGAGAATGCTGCTACTAAGTTCAAAAGCTTCTCAAAATCAATTAATGTGAACTGTAACACTTGAGCTAAGATAATGTGTAATGTAAAATCTTTCATCTACAGTTCCAAGTCAGAGGGAAGTACCCTTAACCAAAGAATATCCCTAGGGGGTTGTTTTCTGAGTTTTACGGGTTTATCCTTTTTCTATGATTCTCAAATCCATTCTCTGTAGACTGTGGCTTTGATGTAACTGCACAGAATACTGTGCTACACTACCAGCCTATATGATAACCTGCACACTATAGCATGGTGCTGTGCTCTACAAGGTTAGAATGTGGCACCACCATCATCTGTAGGGAGATCAGTATGAGTACACATGCTACAGTAGCGGCCTATATGCTGTGCGTCCCAGTCCAGATGCATACTGTAGTATTGTAGGTATCATTTGAAATAGACTTGTGAATTGGTGACAGAGCCTTGTGAAATATAGAAAACTGCAATATTTGGACCAAATACTTTTTTTTTTTGGGTTGAAAGGTTTTTTTCAACCTTTGTTGCATAATATTGATAACCGCAAACTGCGTGAAGCAATATACTGTCGTTAACCAGAAAACTGTTTCCTTTTACATCAATACTTCACAATATGCCATTATAACTATGCATGAGCAAAAGTGATGTCTTGATACAAAGACATAAATCCTTCCTAGCAATTACCCTGATATTAAATTGCTGTGATTGTAGTATGCGAGGGTGGGGCAGTAATGTGATGAAGATGTTACCTCTGCCACTGTGCTGCACATCATAAACTAGAGAATGCCTAAGTGGTAATGGGACACTCTTAATCACATTGATTGACCATACTATATAAATCAACTGGCAGAATTACGGTAACATTGATGCTCTGTTCCTTTGTGGAACGCATTTGTTCTGAATATATCTAATCTATACGGTGTTGAGGAGCAAATCTGTCGTTAATGACAGTGCCAATTCCTCTGGTTCCAGTCAATATACAGAGAGCGAACATGCCTCAGGTCAACATACAGAGGAATGGGTACAACAACAAAACAGACAGACAGGAGAGGGTGGGGAAGACAGACAAATTGTCACAACAGGAGAACAAAGAGCGATGGTTGAGTCATTTGAAAGAGAGAGCAGGGCAGAGAGAGAGGAGAGAGAGGGAGGAGGAGAGCATGGCTATGTATATATCCAATATTTCTCTGCATGTCCCCTGTCTCTTGGCATGGTATCATAAATAACACCTTGTACGCTCCAGCCTGGCATATTAAACTGCTCAGTAAAATATGAAAGCCCTAATTTATGCCTTCAAATTATGAGCCGCCTGAGTGTTGATGCCCATCTCTGACATTTGCGGGATGTTCTTTCCTGCTGCGATGCCAGGGTTTCATCGACCTCACGTATTAGCTGGGCCCGTCTCAAGGTCACCATCACCCTGAATTACCCATGGAGGACAGGACACAAAAAGCTGAGCCAAACTTCAAGAAGGGAAAAAGAATTCACATGTATTTCTTTATTAACATTTTTTCATTTTGTTTTAGAAGTTGGCATTCATGACTATGTAGGCTACCTTTACGGCTTCTTGCAGTCACATAAAGTAAATGCCAGACAAAGCCATGTGATTTTGTCTAGCAGACAATTTCTCAAACTATATTTGGGTTATCCCATGGCCCATGCCCAAATTGTAAATTATATGTAAACTAATAATATACCTATGACACCTAAACAGAAGTGTATTTGGGCAAAGATAGCCCTCATCTCCAAAGCTGCTATGGCTTTAAATGTGAGCACGGTTATTTGAGAGATTATTATTATCCAGGATCTTTCTACGCCTTCAAATATTTATTTTCTCGACATCTAACCTTTAAATCATTATATTGATTGCAAGGCATCATCTCCTGTTGACTCAATTCTTCTTAGAAAATAGACAGATGAAAGGAGGTAATATGGCTTTCATATGGACAAATGTCACATCTTTCAATTGTAATCTGCGTCTAAGACATGCGCTCTTCACTGGATGAAAAGGTGAACACCTTTTGTTGCAGCAGGGATTGACCTTGGGAGCTAATTTCAATGCGGCGGTTAGTGCTTCTGACATAAGTGTCATAACGGTCTTAGTTCTTTGATATGTTTCGTTTGTCTTCGGCTCCTCGACAGTGTTTACCAAAATTGCCGATTGATTTTTGCGTGGCTAATCCATCTCCTCCCTGAACTGCCCTCTCCCTGTCATTACAGCCATGATGACTTAACGATCTGTTATTTCAGCCAGTGACATCTTTTATCTCTCTGATAAACTCACAGATAGAGAGTTGCCAGCCACTGTGCGATAGGGTAGATAGCTCTACATAGCTAGCAGGCACACACTGGAGACGGTGCAGAGATTAGCCTTCCAATGCTGCTGGAGATTGCCGACTACTACTGGCATGTGTGTACGTCGCCCTGCTCCATCATCCCCTAAGACCAGTGTTTTGGTAATGATACAGTTGGTTTGAAGCTACAGGCCTCCTTACCAGGCCTGCCAGGAATGTGCTTTTGAGTACAGACCAACTTGCGGCTGGAAACATATGGACTCATCACTACGGTGGCCGACAGCAATCAAAAAAGAAAAAAGACATGGGAAAAATTTTAGCTAAGTGGTGATTTATTGTGTGTGTGTGGCCGATATATGTCTTCTTGTGCTTATAGCAACTATGTTTTTTGTTGTACAGTACCGTGTGTGTGTGTGTTTCAGTGTGTTTAAATGGATATTAGCAAATACTGCTTGAGACATGCGCACATGAACGTGCGCCCACACATGCATGCGCGCGCGTGCACTGAAGGATATCTCGCTGGACATCTATGTGACTGAGGCTAATAATAAAATAATGTCTGCTATGTGTGTGCTGCCCTCTACAGCACTCTCCAGCCAAAGGTTAAATGCAGACAAGAGACCACTGGCAGAAAATAACGCTGCCAGCAGGATCAAGGCTCCATAGCCTGCTACAATACAGCAGACGATATCCAATAAAATACAATATATACAGTACCTTTATAATACGGTATACTTACACTTGTAAGTTGTTGTTCTTTTTGTTTTGTTTCTGTTTTCTTTTTTCACTTTTTTTGATATCCCATAAAATACAATATAGCTTTATAATACGGTATACTTACACTTGTTCTTTCGTTCAAATGAATTACATACAAGTGCTCATTGTTAAACTGTAAAAAAGAAAAAAAAGCTGAATACATATAGATCATCGTTTTTGTAGAAACTAATAACGTGAACAAGCAAACCAAGTTTGATTTGGAAAAAAATATTGTATTGATCTCATTGACATCAGTCTTTTGGCTGCTGTGCTATTTATGACCATTCCCATTGGCTTGCTGCTGTATGACTAGGGATCATTTATTTATTTATTTATTGGGAATAAAGGCTTGTTTAAAGGCCTCATGCATCTGTTGATCACCCTGCACATGCACAGATAAAAGCAACAGTTATTCCTACCTCACCGTAGACAGTCTCATCATTTGCCTTTTGAATGCCAATAGAGCGGAGCCTGTGTGCGCGTGTGTGTGTGCGCGCGCATGTGAGTGCACGTATTTGTGCGTGCGCACATCAACTTACATGAGTGTCTATATGTGTGCTTGCCTAACAACTGAATGCACTGGAGTAGTTAAAATGCTGAAGTCAGTAAGAAGCTTCTAAAGCATTAAGCCATAATGGGCTGTAGGGAGCATGAAACAAACCACAGTGTTTGATGTTCGCCAGAGTGAGGGAGAGAGAGACGGAGAGAGACCAGGGCTAATGCTGACTTGGTCGTGGGCTAGCCTGGTTTACCCTGATCTGCTTAGTCCGGTTTGGCCTTGCTACCGGCAATATACTGTACTGTTAAAAGTTGGAAAACATTTTAAATGCCCCGTATCATTCCTATTCCCAGCTGTCATTTTGGACAGACTCCCCTCACCCCCCTTCAAGCTGAACATTCTGTTATATTTGTTGTTGCATATTTCTTTGCATACATGCACTAACATGATTGGCTATCTGACTGGGAGCGAGTGAGCTTCCACACGCCCCCCTCCACCCGAAAATAAATTTTTGGCTAAAAGATAGACAGATTTCACAATCCGTATCAGGTCCCTTCCGAGAAAACAACTGACCACTGGAACTGGAAAGACTGGAATAGATTGGAATCACCGATGTAGCGATTCTTAAAATCCACGGTTTGGGTCAGGCACTATTTCTGTGTTTTATTAAATCAACAATTTAAACACTAAACGGAGAACGCTATATAACATGTTTGAATCTGTTATTTTCAACAACTGTAAAAGGGCCATTTATACACACATTTATTACACATATATATACACATATACACATATTTATGCACACATTTATACACTTATAGTTAGTAGTTACACGATACGTATAGGAAGCATGACGAACACCCGGAGAGTGTGGGTTCAGAGGTGACTGAAAAACTGAGCAGACAGGTGATTAGCACATTGGGCACTCAAAGAGACAGCGGCCCGACACAGCATGCAAAAGCAAACTGAACAGTTTAATTCCTTAGTGGACATGGAAATGTTGCCACACATCACAAACTATACTGTTCATGAGAACTACATGAAGGCCAAGGTAACTGCTGCGACATGACAACCCAGATTGTGGAGCGTGTCCCGACTTTCAACGTTTGTCAGCTGAGCACTTTGTAATAAATGGCACTTGATTGATTGATTGGCACACCTAAACTTCACTAAGTCGCTACGTTTGTGAATAAAGTTTGATACCGTATTATTTCACGTTTTAGTTTGTTAGTATAAAGGGAAGTCAATAGACTCGATGCCTTAAACCCCCCAAACAGCCGACAATGTGGTGATGAATGCTTAATGGGCCAATCATGACAGCAAACGGACATAGGCTGATTTTGATGCTACTCTATAGAAAGGCTCTACAGTTAGTGTTAATTGTGAAATAATGAAAAATGTGTTTTGATACATTAGCAACATGATGTGATCTCATGTGGACACACATGCAGTGGGTGTGTGTTGCGGTTACATCTGAGACTGTGGACATTTTCATTGAGGTCTTGTATTACACCCCTAGAAGGATAGAAATGATACAAGTAGTAGAACAATAATTACAGGTTTGTATAACTTGTATCAGCTTAAAACAATATTTTTAGGCTGGATCAGTTATCTGTTGCAGCTTTCTTAGAATATGGTGCAAACAAGACAGAGGAAAACAGTTTACATATGGCACATTATGTGTACAGAGCACAGGACGGCCCTTTAATTTTAGGCAACACATTTCTCCTACTGTACTTCTATTTCCTATGACCAATTAAAAAATATGGCTGTCTTTTAGTGGGTAATATTAGCTTGCCAGCAGGAAACAGAAGATTGTGCTTGATTGCTCTTTAATACAGTAGACGACAAGCCATATGACGAGCGTCACTCAACATTTGGCTCAAGTCAGTACCTGGCCAAGACCCTTCTCATGTCAAACATTGAGGCTACAATCTAATGTTTCATTAGATAACCTTTGATTTCACTACTGTATGTTATTGCCAGTTGAGTGAATACAGTCATGATTCAGCCTACTCTAAGCTGTGTTTTTTAGGGGGTTATATGCTGGTGTCTATTTGACATTTGTCTGCCAGTTCATAGAGACAGAAGTCAATATAAATATGATTTGACCCCCCTTGCAAGTGGCCACACTGTCCATATACTATTTAGTTTTGGAAGTTATCACAGTAACCTCCAGTATGTCCAACATACATCCTCAATATAATATACTGGAAAGTTGACGATTGCAGCGCGTAACGCACAACGTTAACATAACATGAAATAATGAACACTATGGCTTCTGTCATCCCTCTCTCCTTTCTCTCTTCTTGTTGCTCTTTTCTGTCTGTGAGTGGGCATTGTTCACCCATAGCAACCACACACACACACACACACACACGACAATGTTGGGCATTTTTGTTTGGCACCACAGGGGTTGGAGTACAACAGGCTTACAGTGTGTGTGTGTGTGCTCGTGGGTGGGTGTCGGTCCTTTGGTAACTACAGTGTGTGCACATGTCACTTATTTTGTCTTCAGAGGAACTGGCACAGTCAAACTGAGAATTATTCCCTGATCACAGCAAGAGGCTCTTATTCTGTGTGTGTGTGTGTGTGTGTGTGTGGGGGTGGGGGGGTCTGTGTCACAGATGTGTTTGCTCTGTATGCCTTCATAAGCAGTGGCAGGGACCATATTAAATCTATCTCGCTTCGTCCGCATCATATGTGATGTGTGGCAGGCACATGTGTGCTAGGTGTGTGTGTCTATATGCGTGCGCGCTAGCTAAGAGCTGTGGCTTTGGTCCATTCATGACCATGCGTGCGTGCGCCTGTGCGTGCATGTGTGTGCCATGCCATGTGCGTCCTCTCTAGAGGTTCTTTCTGTAGACTAGGTGGGCTATGAAAAGTGACAGGGTGTGTTAGCGCTGCGTGTCGTGGAACCCCTGCATTATACAGCACATAGGTCCTTTCCTGCTTAGCAGATGGACTCGCTGCCATATACCAAGTGCAGGAACGAAGCATAAATATTCGTGGTTGACCCACCCTGCATACAACGGACACACACGCTCACACACGCACACACACGCACGCACATGCACACGCACACATACACAGTGTGCATGTGAATATTGCTTATCTCGACAGCTGACACAGATGCCTTGGGGAAATTAGGTGGTTATGCCACTATAGCAACAGTAGCTAGAAACACACGGACGGACTAGGCCCCTCAAAGAATGAAATAAACAGAGCTGATGGACTGGAGGTGATTGAGCTATTGGGCTATAGATAAAAAGAGAGCGACGGATGGTAAAAAAACTTGATGATGTAGTGTTCTCTTATTGCTGGAGTCCCTGAAATGTGTGTGCCACTTTAAGGAACCGTCTGCAATACTGATTTAATAAAGATTGTGTACATATGCTGCTATGATGCACACACACACACTAACTACACCCCCCCTTTTGATAAACACTGCGACTGCGATCCTTATTCTGCCCTAGCTTCTTATTAAAAACAATGCTATAGCTAATTGTAATAAGGCTAAAGTTGTAAAGCAATTATATATCCCCAAAAGTGGATGTTTCTATGCTGCTATACGTACAGTATGTGCGTGATTGTTTGTGTTTGAGTGAGAGAGAGAGAGAGCTTACTGCATCAGGCTTTTAGTTGATTGTTAATATTGTTTTTGTCACCAGACTGCCCCCCCACCAACCATTAGGTGTAAACATTATTCTCTTTCCAAACAGGAAATGTGCTGCTGAAACTTGCATAGTGGAACAGTGTTTTTCTGCCACAAACTCCTTGGCTTGTATGAATCCCTCTCACTCTATGCCAGTCCCTGGTTGACTTTTTAATTAACTGATTTTGGGTGGGTGGGTTGGTTGGTTGGCAAAGGGAGCTCATAAATCATTTCTTAGATCATGTAGGCAGAAGCGGCTTGATGCTTCACAATGGTAATATTTTTAACTCATAATTGGCTGCAATTTATTCATCACAAATCAGGGAAGATTATGTCAGGTTCCATTATTTATTAATATAATGAATCACTCTTTCTTGTTTGCTCAGTTTAGTAATCTCCTCCATACAGTCTACAGACTGGAGGAATTTGAATGCTAGTGGGTTCTGTTAAAAAAAGTAGCAAAACAACCAATCACAAAGTCTGCGTTAGATTTCAGCTCTTGAAAATGCCTTATTTCAAACACTGTGGGGCAGATGCACTACTAGGGTTGGGTACCTAGTAATTCGGTCGGTAAGAGTACCGACCGAATTACGTCGCTACTACCGAGTGAGGTAAAATCAGTCGGTACAAAATGTCTGTACCTTAGAGCATGTAAAGAGAGAAACGCAAACAAGATTACATCATCCCTGCACAGCCAGCCTGCAGCTTGTGCAATGTTCAACCCAATCACGGCTATGCCGAGACAAACCCAGTTTTACCCTTTTTCTGGCCCATTTATAGATTGCTCAATTTTCGCTGTGCCGTCGTCTAGTTGGCTAACAGAGTTTCCAGTAGCTTTATAGTCTTCTGCACTGTATGAAAACTGTGACAGAAAGTGTGTGTTGCTGTGACATTTCTCTGCCCCTTCAAAGGTGTAATCCAGTTAGCATGTTGGCTTGCATAGGGGAAGCAATGGCAAACACAGGAGACGTTCTGAGAGGTTTTGCTCTCTTGTGCCCTGTTAAAAGCAAGCTTTTCTTTTGTTTGCCGTTTAATGTCTTGCAATCTTTTTAACTTCTTCCACTTCCCTACGAGTAGCAGCTATGGCATTAATTGTATTTGTTATAATATCCCAAATTGCATGTTTTTGGTGGAGGTAGAATTACTCCTGTTATCTGTAGGTTTGATAGACAGTTTTCTTTTTTTTGGAGAGTCGGTGGTTTCAGGTTGCTTACAGTTAGAGGGGGTGCCATATGCTGACTGCAGTATTTGAGCATCAAATACATCAAACTTAAAATGGAAATCCACAGCATGAGCTTTCTGCATAATGGACAATCTCTGTTTACGCTGCGCTCACTAAATTACAGTATGTTTATCTGCCCCAATATCATCAGCTATGCATTGTACTCTTGGGGCGTTATATACGTACCTTAGCGAGCGCAGCGTAAAAGTGAGCGCAGACAGACAGCAGTTAGCACACGCTGTGCCATCGCATTTTACGTTGGATGTACTAAACTTGCGACTGATGTAATCGTTGCTTGGCACAGCCTTCTAAACTTGGAGTTGACACGGCGAGTAGTCTATGTTCCAACCTTCCGTAAGTTGCGGTGCCGGAAAGCAATGGAACAACAGACTCAGAAAAAGAGTTTGACGATCATGAAGTTTATAGCATACTTGTCTATATGTATCGTCAAAGCTAGAGATAGATTTTGCATGCTTAAAACAACAGAGTACTTAACATCTGAAGAATGCATTTGCCAAGTCTGTGAAATCTCCTATAAAACTATAATATTTTAGAAATGAAAAAGGTACAAATAAATGTTCACCATTTAGCCTTCATATAAACAAGAAATGTTAGATCACAGTCAAAATAAATAAACAAAACTCTCTACTGTGTCTTTCTGTTGGTACATTATTTACCTTTAATTAATGAAGGCTATATTCATGTCCACCAGTAGGGGTCAGTACGCTAATGACTAGTGCAAGTCATCAATGCACGTAGTTTGCCTTGAATACAACTGACTTCTGCAACCGTTATTGTGTAATGTATAGCTTATCGAAATACCGGAAATAAGTTTTAAAATCATATCACCGTTATTGAAAAACATTATATTGCAATATATATTGATTGGAAAGCTCAACTTGTGGTCCTGTATTTTTTCAGCCAGCAGTAGAGCGTTTTGACCATGTTCGTACATGCATGCCATGTTTTTAGGCGCAAAGTACGACGAAATTACGCCTAACACGGGCGCTAACACATCAGTACACGAGGCCTTTGGTGTGCTGTGCCAACGTCACAAAACTACACAACACACATAATGTCACGTCATCTGGCCCCTCTCGAAAACAAACTTAAACCAAGTAAAGGTGCTGTAAGGAACATCTTTAAAATGAAAGATGATGGATTGCAGATTTTGTGTATGTATTACTGTAATTTCCTAGAACATAGAAGCAAGATAACAAATATTAAAAATAACTATATGGCCCTTAATTAAGTCTTTAAAATAGAGATTTTCTAAAGCAATTTTTCTAATACACATAGTTTATAATTTATATCATAGCCTCAATCCTTCTGGCTTTCTTATAAAACCTTTCCACATGGGCATCTGTTTCTTTTCTCACGCTTGCTTCCACCATCTCCCACTTACTGTTGTTCTGAGTTTGAATGTAATTAAAGTTGAATCTGTGTGTCTCCTTATTGGCTGCCCGGAGAGGCCCATGTAAGTCCAGTGTTTTGTGTAGCATGTCTTCTTCTATGGCCGCTGGGGGACGTTCATTATAAAACACACCAAGCATCTGAGAGACCAGCTCTATAGCTCATTCAGCCTCCAGATCAGTCAAATTGGCTCTCATGGCAATGCTTTGCATTTTGTCTTTCAGTTTTGTGCTTAAATAACGACTCCACTTTAATTCTCATCTCTTATTGTAAACACATTTCCCGGTTACATTTTAAATGAAAAATTAGATTGCGGTTAGTTTGAGAAATCTGGATTGATGTGACATCATCTTCCAGGAAACCCCCGATGAGGTCATGGTGGTTTATCTTGACCAGATTGAGACAGATGACCAGAGATGACCAGTCGATGACTAAGCATCTAGTGAGAACAAGGGGCAAATGGAAAATGCTCATAATGAGGATGATTTACAAGAGGGAAAACATGCATATAATTACAGGCAAATGCCATTATTTCTGCTGCTGAAGAAGCGACTTGGGAATGACCAGAGGCATTCCTTATGGTTTTGCTGAACACACAAACAAACACAGACGCACACAGACACAGTTATGTTCCCTCGCTCCCAGCCTATTTGTCTTTCTCTCCCTGTAGCAACCTCCCCATTGCAAATTTAAACAGGTCTCTGTGTTATTGCATATGTCTTTTGGGAAAAGGCCCTGCACCCCATTGGTGAACGCTCTGCTCTGAATCTATCTGCTTCACATACAGCTTCATCTCTGACCGGCCATTAGCCAGACTCTGGCGCAACAGCCTCTGAGATGGAGGGATGAAGGGGGGGAGGATGGGAAGTAAGTCTACCCTCCAATGTGTTAAAAGGGTGCCTCTGCTCATCTCCTCCATCCCGGGGGGGCTGGCAAATGGCGAGCTAATGAACGTCAAATGACAGTGACTTACAGTATTCAGCTAGCATTGGTTCTACCCTAACACAGTCACAGACCCTCTCTCTCTCTCTCTCTCTCTCTCTCTCTCTCTCTCTCTCTCTCTCTCTCTACTTGTTTTGCTTCCTGCCCTGAAGTGTCTTTCCTCATAAATATTTCACATCTTCCAAATGAACTCTGTAAACCCAAGACATAGTGTGTCTAGTTGCCCTGCATCGTTTTTTTGTTTTTTTTCAATTTTGCGCTTAAGTGTGTGTGTGTGAGAGAGGAGAGTGACACGATATGTATTTATTAGTGGGAAAGATGTATGTTAATGAACTGATTAATATTCACAATATGTTTATTATTTAATTATGTACCCCCTGCTTGCAATCTTAAGAAAAATAACGCGGATGGCTAAAGAATCTGGGTTACATTCAGTACACAAATGTGAAACATTTCATTTAATATTCATTGATTATTTAAATGAATTTCGAATAATAGAATAATTGAGATATACAGTACAGACCTGGTGATATGCAGCTGGAGCAATATTAGGGCTTATATTAATGCTTAATGTTCTCGGCATTCCATTTATAATGGAGAGAAGAATAGCCTACAGTATGTCTTGCTATTTCTATTTATTCTATTTATTTATTCAATCAATGTATTTCTTCATAATTTCCTTCAATACTTTAATCTTCGAGATGAGTGTGTGTTCAGTTTTCACATGTACGTCGCTCATTCCTCACATTTCTGTTGCCTCTGTGACCAATTTCATAATATGGCAAAGTATTTTAGTGGGTAATAGTGAGAGAAGGACTGAGAGGATTGTGCTTGACTGCTCTTTATCAGATGACAAGCTATCTGACGAGCGTCACGTTACAGTTGGCTCAATTAAGTCAATGCCTGGCCATGAGCCTCTGTATGCCAGTTAAGAAACAGTTAAGCTAAAATCGCAATACTCATGCTGTAAATAAATGGTTTATGCTGTAAATAAGCGTTAGTTTCGCTACTGTACTGTATTTTATTGCCATACATTTGAACATTTGGAGGTGGGATGTCCAGCTGTATATCTGCATATCTGTTCATAGACATTTAACTACCAAAACCATTATCATTTATGCAGATTTAGATATAATGGATGATAGATAAATATGAAGTCGACCAGTCGATTGTGACATATTTTATTTATTTTTATGATTGAAACAAAACACCCTTTGTGTGGTCTGGAGCCACACCTGAAAACCACTGGCTGAGTGGTTTTCAGCATTGACCATCTAGGACACATAGCAGGTGAAATAATGTTGAGACATAAGGATAATTGTA
>JAODTR010037135.1:7559-20461 GCA_025399935.1 Amblyopsis rosae | reverse complement strand
AAAGAATGTGTGAGTTTTCATAGAAAACATGAAATTGTCTGGGTGACCCCAAACTTTTGAACGGTAGTGTATATATAATAATGAGACACTTTTGTAACTTAAAACTCAAATGTAAGTTTTAACACACTTATTATTATTATTATTATTATTAGTAGTAGTAGTAGTAGTAGTATTTTATTTTATTATAAATAACAATAATTTTCTATTCACATATCCTATTTTAATTTGTGTATATATTTTAGCTGCTTGTTAATCTTTTTCTGCACCTTTACCGTGGAACAAACACCCGCGTATGTTTCCCACTGCTTGTGTGTATATTGACAATAAAAAGTATCTTATCTTATCTTAACTATCCTCTATCTCCCAATGACTTCTTATTTTAATAGTAGTTTCCTCTTTTGAATGAAGTGCCCAGTGGCCATTAGCAAAACATCACCACTACCATGCTGGATCTACATGAGGCTTATTATGCTTCACTGCATGCATCCTGTATTATGTTTTAGAGAGTAGAGTCACAGAATGTTGCTGATGTGTTTAAATTAATTATTGATTCATGTTGACCTTGGCAGCAGACAGACAGTCAACAGCACCCCTGTAAGCAGTTATATTGGGCAGATCATAGCTCTGCTAATAGACAACATCATGAATTACATTTTTTATGTGTCACTCATCATTTTAGCTAAATATTTCTGCTAATAATGATCATATTTATTAAAATAGACAATTTTTTCTAATAATTAATATAATTAGAATAAAAAAGAGTCACTTTGTACAATTAGAATTAGCTGGACATAAATTGTAAATATCATATCATTGCAAAAAGAAATTGATTTACCTTTCCAAAGTTCCGGACATCAAAGAGATCAAAGGGCTCAAATAGGTCACATTTCTTCATCCCAAACGCATCACAGCAGGAATTCAGAAACGCCCGGATGTTCTTCAAACAAAGGAACTGCACAAGGAAATAAACATATATTGTATTAATTTTATATAAATTGTTCTGTCAAAAATACTGTTTACCTAATTTGGGGATTCTATTTTTCCTTGAGAACTACATCAGCTATGCTTGCACGTTTTGGGTCTCGGGCTTTGAAGCATAGTTTCAGACTATATTGACCAATATATAAGCGTTGATGACAGATGGAGAACTTCCTTGCTTGTTGCAGCGCGTGCATGTGGTAGGCTGCCTCTACGTCATACTGCTCGCCTCTACAGTGGCAATCTGATTTACTGACACACAAATACTGTAACCAGGCAGGCCCTGGTTACAGCATTACATGTTACGGTGAGCCATAGAGTTTTTTCAACGGCCCAATTTGTTGCCACTATAGTCGATGGCATCTCGACGGCGGAGGTTGCCAGTACACTACACCACTGTTTGTACAGATCTAAAATGGCCAGGATTCTCCTTGAACAATTTGCATCCCTGCACATAGTGAAATCATATCGTACATTAACAGTACTGTTCAAAGGGACATTTTCTGTTTTAAAACAAGTTAAACCTTTTAATATATCAAAGTATCTATATATTTTGAGTAGGCTACTGTATGCTTTACAAATACAAGCCTTATCCTGTTGTTGCTAGTTGTGTGCTAGTTTTACTGATGCTGTGGTTGTTCCCTACAGTTTGACCATGTCTGGTGTGAACTTACTGCAGGGCTATTCAATTCCAGTCCTGGAGGGCCGCTGCCCTGCATGTTTTAGATGTATCCCTGCTCCAACACACCTGATTCTAATGAAATGGTCATTAGAAGCCTGTCACCCAACCCAGTCATTTATGACACATGACAGCCCATTTGCTGATTGCAAGCCTCCTCTACAATCATACAAACCATTTGGCAAACGCTCACATGCTAGTCCAGCCAGGACATGTATGGTGTATACATCCACGTACACATTGATAACAGTTTTGGATTTTAAACTTTATTATCGCTTAATTAGCCTAACTGGTCCAGGAGAGGGGGATCACATGCTAATCATGATTAGCATCTTTGCATTCTTGCTGTGAACAGCTTTAGCTTGGCTACATGTTATATGATCAGTGGAATATGCGTGTTATATTCAGACCACAGCATTACCACGCTATAATTAAGTGTGAATTGCCTTCTAGTTAGGCTAGCTTTCAGTGGACAATGACTCCATTTTTTGCCCCCGCATAAATCAGGCAGATGAAATACCTTTGTAGTCCTTATTGCTGGTGGTCATCCAGACTAAAACATATCATCAATGCTTTGAAATCACATTTGCTAACTGGGTTACACACATAGTATATACACACAGTACAAGCACTGTATCTGATCAAGCAGCGACGGCAGTTAAAACAGGATATGTGTGATCTGATAGCTCATTTCTATCATTGCAGCTCATCGCAGAGACGCCCGTCATGCTTGACAACCCCCTGGGGCTGTCACAGTCTGGGAAGGAAGTGGACAGCCATGGTCTGTTAGTACTCGCTGGACTTCATAGTATAACTGCCAGAACTACCCCATATTCACTTCTGATCTGCTTATTACAATAAATTGTAAACTCCTTAACTTTGCTGAGAACATTGTATCTGAAAGTGCTGTGAGTGCTGACTACTCGGTCGATGATATCTGTTACATTTAACCGCTGATAGGGGTGCTCTGCTGTAATAATGCTCATGTGGGCCATGTGGCATTGCCAATGCTATGTGATTATGAGTGTTATTTGCTATCATCAGATGAATTCAGAAGCCAGCGGAATGTACAGTAGCCTAAATCATGCAATCATTTATTTCTTGCTTGCTTTTTTCTTTCATGCTTACTTTCTGCTTTCACTCAGAGATGTACAAAGTTAACATGGGTGTCGATAATGAAATATTAAATGTATATTATTTATTATATTATATCACATCCACAAATGCATACTGCCCGTTCCATTTTTTGCAGTTACATCGCAGCCTTAGTTAGAACTACAATACACTTGTGCATGTGGGAGCGACTGCTTATCAACAGAAATCACCAGGTCGCTGGTTGATTCTTTGGTGTAGCTGCTGAACCGACCGCAGATAACAACTGAAACCAATGCTCAATTACCTTTTTCTAGCGATTCAAAATTTGGAATCGGCAGCAAGAGGTCATATAAATCGCTAGCGTCTCCACCAACCAGAATCTAGGGAAAGGATCAGGATTTCTTGAAAGAAAATAAGCACAAAAAACTTTTTCAGAGTAGACCATATGAATATCAAACCGCTCATTGAACCGCTCAACAGTGTTAGCCGTAACGTAGAAGACTACTCCCCGATGTAGTATTGGCTCAGAGAGCCTCAGACTGTTACAGTAGGCCTATATGTCCTATGTTCTAGATATAAGAATGCGCACATTGCACACCCCGAGCCATACGACTTTACGCCGGCATATTTGGCACTGACACACAAGTTACAAGCTCTGCCACACCGTAATGCTGAGCAGACAGTGAGGACCCAAACACACCACACGTAGGCAGGACTCGAGGTCAAAGGTTTTACTAAAGAACCGTGAGGAACACAACACACACAGTTTACAAAAACCAACACAGGATTGTAATACAATAGGGCTTATAAACACAAGTAGACAAGACATGAAGACAGACCATTGGACATCAACACAGAGGGGCAGGTGATACACATGAGACTTGATTACCTAAGACACAGATGGAACTAACGAGACTAGGAAACACAAGGCAGGGAGTGACAGAGAAGGCCTGAAACACACTGGGAACAACGTAAGTCACAGGACTGGGATTACGGGAAGGACATAATGTTACACTCGCAAGGGGAAAAGGGGTCATGGGGTCATGGGGTCACTTGACACCGACGGTGTGATAGACCCAGCCGACAATTCTGTTGTTATTAACGTTATTTTGACTTTACAACAAAGTCTCATTCTCCAGTAGAT
Organism: Amblyopsis rosae; assembly: GCA_025399935.1. Taxonomy (NCBI): domain Eukaryota; kingdom Metazoa; phylum Chordata; class Actinopteri; order Percopsiformes; family Amblyopsidae; genus Amblyopsis; species Amblyopsis rosae. The sequence goes on along the minus strand of JAODTR010037135.1, from coordinate 16,565 downwards.
TTGATTGACGCTATAATCGGTTATGGTCAAAATGTGCTATTCTTGTTTAGCATTATCATCTAAAAACACACATTATGCTTTGAATGTACAGAAAGTTTTGAACATGAGCATATGAGCAATTAGTCCAGGGGTAGGTAAATTAGTTAAATTCATGTATTTATTTATCATTGATAGAAGAGTAAATCCTGCCTATGTGTGTTTATTTAGCAGGAATTATATGATATGCCAACTGGATAATATGAGAGCAATAATGTTTTATACCCCTTATATTCCACAAGCCACAATCAACAACCTGATCATATGCTAAGGAGATGTGTTGCACTGCGTGAGGCAAATGGTGGTCACACCAGATACTGACTGGTTTATAGTGAAACTGCACATTTTCGAGTGGCCGTTTATTGTGGCCATGCTAAGGCACACCTGTGCAATACTCATGCTGTCTGATCTGCATCTTGATGTGCCATACCTGTGAGGTGGATGGATTATCTTGTTTACGGAGAAGTGCTCACTAACACAGATGTAGACAGATTTATGAACAATATTTGAGAGAACTAGGCCTTTTGTGTACATAGAGAAAGCATTAGATCTTTGAGTTCAGCTCATGATGAATGGGGGCAAAAACAAAAGCGTTGCGTTTATAATTTTGTTCAGTGTATGTTTTCTTGGTTATTTCGTAAAATGATAATAATGTCTTATATAGGTTAATAAATACGTGTCAAACGGTCAGACCGTCTTTTGCTCAGAAACAGCCGCACAATTAGGCTTAACTTTCCAAACCGTTGGAAATTAAAGCGAAGTCACTCAATCAGTCTCAATCACGTATGATTATTGATTAGTATCAATTAAAACTCCAATGGGTTAATGGGTTACCTGTGACATCTGCGGCCTGAGGTTGATCTCCTTCAGATTGACAGTGTGAGGCCGGAGGTTATTCAACAGCTGGCAAAGCAATACCCCGTCCCGCAGGGTCTGTGCGAAGTCGAAAACCTGTGCAGTATCTGCCGTGACCCGATGGTTGACTGGGAGCACATTGCAACTGATCAGCCACAGCGCGCACTGTCTCCAATACTCCATGTTCATATAAAACTATTTCAAAAACATTCAAGGCTATTCGAAAAAAATGTATAAAACCAGCCCTACTTTAAACCTATTCGTAACATCGCGACATATAATGATCAAATGTACCGCTGAGACCGTTCTCCTCCCAGCCTCTCCTCGCGCCTGTGCACTAGCCTACTGAAGCCTAGATGTCAGAGTTTAGACTGCTATTAACCGTTGCGCTTCAGGGGGTCTAGCTGGCTTCTGCAGAGCCCACCACACGTCAACTTCCTCTTCCTTCTTCCTCTGTAGGCTAGCGTTTACATCTATTGTAAGGTTCCATGTGTTTTGAACATGTCATAGATTATATTTACAAGAGGGCAGTTGCACAAGGCGAAATGTACTATTTAGGCCTAATAAATTACCTTAGTCAAAAATGTAGCCATAAGAACAACATAAATAAATGTAGACACTAATGTTGTCAGCTGTAAAATAATCTACCCATCTATGCGCCCCTTCCCCACCCGTCTACACGATGAAAGCCTATTGCCAACTATTGGCATTCATTTGGAAAATTATAAGCTTTGTGTGGTTTTAGGTTTGAGATCTAATTTTAGGTCTAAGTGATTCTATTAAATGACAAATAAAATCGTAGGCCTACCTAGACTAACGCCATCCTGTTTGTATATCTGAAAGATATGACCAGAAGATGACTGCTATGTAAACACGGGAAGGAAGCTGCGGAATGCCATCTCAAGCCTACCTTGTCTGAGGCCAGATGTTTCCTTGGAAACTATATCCCACTCCAATACAACACAAGCAGTGCCAATCTTTAAAAGCATATTGGATGTGTTTATGATGGAGTCTAATGCCTACAAAACGGATGGGTTTTTGGATGGATGGATTCAAATGCATGTCTGGTGTGGTGATTAATCCCACTCTTTGGGTCAAATGAAAAAATTGCATTGAGAAAAATATACATTTGTAATATGACATTACTTCAACAGAGGGCGTCCTATATTCATTTTAGTTTGCCTTGAAATGAGATTGACATTCTTTATTGTTTATTGACTTATGCTATTTTCTCTTTTCACGAGGCATTTGCAAACTATCGGAAACATAATCTAATCATTTAAAAGTTTCAATAGTCTAAATAACATAGGGCTCACTCAAATTCATTAGGATGTGTTCTTAGTTAATGTTTCTAATTCCTGTCCATTGGCCATGTTGCCAATGTGTCATCAAGGTGTATTTTTTCATGTAGCCTACTCAAAAGCAAAAACATAGCTGTAGACTAAATAAAGTACAATTATGTGAAAAACATATTGGTCTATCCTCCCGTCCCTTAATTGTCTCCTCCCCTTTACGTCAAAATTCAGTGGAAGCAAAGAAAAAAACGCACGCATACTATGGTGCTGTGCCGATACTGTTCCATATATCTTCCTTTGGCTGCAACTGGGATAAAGCTGTAGCAGGAGTAAAGCGAAGGTTAGAGACTGAGATAGACGAAACTAATTAACTACAATACTCAATTGAAGTAATAAAGGGAAACAATACTCATACAGAAACAAATATAGCAATTAAAGTGTCGGGTGAGCAGGATACAGTATAGCAACATCGAATGTTAAGATTTTAAAGCAAGTTCAACGTTGAGCCACTATAGCAGTTCCCTCACACTCCGTTAGCATGTGTGTAATATGTTCCTTCGATTTGCCTGAGTGTTGAGTAAGGAACGTATCTGGCAAGGACATTATTTTCAGCACTACACCTTAAGAGCCAGGTTGAAAAAAAGCAGCTGCAGTGTCAAAACATAAACAGCAGCCAAACTGGTGCAAACGTATGTTGCTGCTTTCACATTCGGCTTCCCCTCAAAAGCTCCCGCGATGTCGTGTGCTTTTCTCCAGATATTTTCATTTTGAGGCACTTAGCTGAGCTAACCAACAGGGTGAATACAACAAATCTGCTACAAAGATTAGGACTACTGTACAAAGAAGTGCGCCTCGTCAGGCCTTCGTGAAGAGGTAACAAGCTAGCTAGCTCTATGTTTGCTAACGATAGCCACTAATCCAAGTGTCATGATAGCGATATTTTGCTTTCGATATTAGCCATATATTTAGCGTTTATGTTTGTAAATTATTTTGTAGATTAAAACCAGTTGTTGGTGACGGAGGACAGTGCACCACTTAATATATCCTAAGGAAAGAGTGGCCTGTACTCGAGTTGCTTTAATAAAGTCTCAGGCTTTTTTTTTTTTCTTTTTCGAGAGAATATTATATTAGCTTTGATTGTGATTTAACAGGTTATTGTGTATTTGTGCAGTGACTTTTGTTGTCACAAATCAGATCGTGAAAAACTAATAAGTTATTAAAATCTACGGTAATTGGCACCTGTCAAGCGCAGTGACCGTTCTCCTATATAGATCTATGACAACAAGCAGTAGTATTGTTATTTGTTTCAGGCTCTCCAACGAGGCAGACATTTAAACGTGATGGCGGAGGCTAACGGCAGTGTTCTGAACGGTGAGGGATCAGATCGGCCTTGTAAATGATTGAATATTAATCTTTCAAGACCATAAACGAGTAAGCTTTTATTGTTTGAATAGCTTGTGTATGTGTTGTATCCACTGTAGGTGGGTCTGAGGACAACGAGCCAGGTGAAGACAGACATGAGGAGAAAGATCTTTCTGATACCGGTAGCAAAGAGGGACAGGACCCTTTGTCCATTTGCTCAATCCCTAAAGTTGGTAACGGTTTTGCTACAGGTAACTTAAGAACATTTAAATAACCTGGCTTGCTAATATTTTTCTTAAATTTTGTGTCTTAAAGGTACACTCATCACTTGTGTTATAGCATTGCTCTGTATTTACTCCCTTGCTCACTGTTTATGTTTTGTAATGCAAAATAGCTTACTAGCTTTTGGGGGAGGGGTAGAGATGACATGAGCCTATGAGTTCCAGGAGTAGCTCGCAGAGCGAGGCAAAAAAAAAGAACCTTTGTAACACTGGTTTCAACCAAAGGATAATGTGTGGCACACATTGAGGATTGTACCATTGTACAGCTTGATAGTGATTTTGTTTTCAGTAGTAAGATAAAAACTAAAGACAGTTAGTTAGTTTTTGCATATATTTTGAATGGCATTCATTATTGTATTTATATATTTTTTACTATAAATATTTAATAGTTTTAGATAATAGATAGATAATGCCTTTAGAAAGCAATGAGACACTTTCTGGGGTTGTGGCTCAAAGTTTGAGAGCCGCCGATCCAACCCTTGCAGTCTGTGTGTCTAGCTCCGCCTGTAGCTTCTAGGGAGGCCGGCGAGGGCTCCGGGGACGCCGAGGGAGAGCCGGCAGTCGCGGCGGCCGTTGAGAAGGAGGTGGAAGATGAGGAGCAGGAGGAGGAAGACACAGACAGCATGGAAGGCAGCGGCCTCTTCTCCCTGACGGAGGACGGGGACAAAGAGGGCGAGGGAGGGCCGGTGGCGCTAGGCCAGGCCGGCGACAAGAAGGCGGCCAGGAAGCGCAACAGACCCAGCGGCGGAGGTGGCGAGCGCTCCTCCAGCTCTGAGGAAGACGACGAGGACGAGGAGGAAGACGACGTTGAGGACGAGGAGGATGACCACCAGGAAGAGGAGGAGGAGGAGGAGGTGATGGAGGCGTGGCTGGGGGCGGAGCTCAGTGACCTGCGCGGCCCCACGTGGCGTGCGGTGCCATCGCTGCGCGCCAGGGAGCTGGGCAAGGACGCCCACCAGTTTGTGCGACGCGCGTGCGGGGCCCGCGGCCTGGTGCAGCGGCTGGAGCTCCAGGGCCGCCTGGAGAGGCACACGGGCTGCGTCAACACGCTGCACTTCAACCCCTCGGGTACGCGCCTGGCCTCGGGCAGCGACGACCTGCGCGTGGTCATCTGGGACTGGGCCAGCCGGCGCGCCGAGCTGGAGTTTGACAGCGGCCACAAGAGCAATGTCTTTCAGGTGAGGGACTTCCTTGACTCCAGCGCTACAACCGCTGTTGTTTTGCTTTGAAACTTGACAGGGCATGCCGCTTCAAAGTGGCTGCCAGGCCTACACCATTCTCTACCCCGACCCCACAGTCAAGAATCAAGGCCTGCATTGAAAGATTGTGTTGAACTGAAACCATCTGGGAATGAATAATTGAATGTGTGTTTTCTGATTAAAGTCCAAGGGGAGACGGAATGCCGTGCTAAGCACTTGCTGGAACATGGCAGCTGTGCCACCAGGCCCGGCATGTGACCGCATTGTTGTCTATGTCTTCAGGCCAAGTTCCTCCCCCACAGCGGTGACTCCACCCTGGCCATGTGTGCCCGGGACGGGCAGATCAGAGTGGCCGAGCTCTCCACCACCCAGCGCTGCAAGAACACCAAGAGGGTGGCACAGCACAAGGGGGCAGCACACAAGGTGTGTGTGTGTGGGAGGGGAGTATTGGATGATAGGACATCTCTCTAAATGTCCAGATCGATAAGATTGTTTGTGTTTTTCTTTGTGTGTGCGTTTTCTTTGCGTCTTCAGCTGGCCCTGGAACCAGACTCCCCCTGTACCTTTCTGTCTGCTGGAGAAGACGCTGTGGTCTTCGGTATTGACTTGCGCCAAGACCGGCCTGCCAAGTGAGTAAGGTTATACGAGAGATTCCGTCCATGCGTCCTGTAGTTGTTCTGCTGTGGTTTGTTTACTAGAAAAATGTAATGACTCCATATTTCTTTCATGACTTGCTAGAGTCCTATGCCAAGATAGTACATTTTAAACTACATGGCGTTATTCTGTATCTGCCCGACCCGTGTGACCTCCCTGGGGAAAAGTGACAAGCAAATCAGTAATTTCCCTAAAGGGATCAGTGAAGTGTGACTTCATCACAGTTTTACTTGAAATTGAAGCCTTATAATAAAGGGACTATATAACCTAATTATAAATGTTTTTTCTTCTTTGTCTGTGTTACAGTAAGCTTGTGATTGTGAAAGAGGGTGATAAGAAAGTAGGGCTGTACACTATCTTTGTGAACCCTACAAACACACACCACTTTGCTGTGGGTGGTAGAGATCAGTATGTCAGGTAAGAGCCCTGTGTGATGTGCTTTTAACATTATTCAAATGCCAAGCGGTAGAAATAGAAAAAATGTTGTGTTCATATCTGAAAGTAAAATCTAACTGGTTAAAAAGGTATTACTGTCTGTAGTTAATACATAGGATTTTAGCATAGCTGGTCAAGTGTAGTACAACCCAAACCTCAGATTAGAACTTTAATGTTGCTTAAATAACTAAAATATCTTTCTTTACCCACTCTATTAGAATCTATGACCAGAGAAAGATGAATGAGAATGAAAACAACGGTGTGCTGAAGAAGTTCTGCCCATCTCATCTGGTTTCCAGCGAGTCCAAAACCAGCATCACCTGCCTGGTGTACAGTCATGATGGCTCAGGTGAAGCACATTCAAAGCTGTAACTCAAAGTAACTTCCTCCTTTTTTGTTTGTACAAATTACCACCACTCTGCATGGAACGATTTCCCCAGTTTATTTTAGCTTAGTGCTGACAGTAGTTGTGATTGTAGTGTGTGGCTCGTCATGTAAACAATCTCTGTTTTCCTGCAGAGCTCCTGGCCAGTTACAACGACGACGACATTTACTTGTTTGACCCGAGTCACAGTGATGGCGCTGACTACTGCAGGAGATACAAGGGACACCGCAACAACGCCACAGGTAACACGCTGCAGGCAGCTACCGCAGCGACAGTTTGTATGTAAAGGTTTGACTGAACTGATCCTGGAACAAAACATATGTGCACATGATGCCATGTGCAGAGCCATCATATTCTCTCCCAAAAGTCGAAATTGACATGATGATATTAATACATTTCTAAGTTGTACCAAAGAGTACTGATGGTAAAGAAACTGATTGTAGTAAAACAATCACTATATCACTGTCGATGTTAAGTAAGGTTTATTCCTATAGTACAGGGGTGGTGAACCTGCGGCTCTTTGCCTGTTCATGTGCGGCTCTCAGGGAAAATCGGGGTGTTTCCCGAACAGCCGGTCAAAATGAAGGCCGCTGCAGTGCATGTTATGGCCGCGCACTGTGCAATAAATGACAAGCAAAATAAATAGAAATAGGTCAATTAGTTTAATCAGACGTTTTTGCTTTGAGCACGGCCTGGATACAATGTAACTATTTTACTGGACCAATCCAAAACCCAAAAGAGGGAGTTTCCCCGTCTTTCATGTTCAGCCAATTCATTGGAGTAGTTGACCGCGGTCGTGTTTTTACAGTAGAGTGCAACCAATGAATATTGAGCTCTTTACATTTTCTTCTCCAAATTAATGTAAAGTATGAAATGGAGTTGCAGAAAATTGAAAACACAAACACTGCTAATGCTGTTAACTGTAAAACAGAATACGTTTAGAGTAGGTCACCATCAAAGCCAAGTGAGGGAGACGTTCAACAGCCCGGAGATGCAGCAGTTGTGCCGTAAGCCTACCAGAGACGTCAGGTCAGCATTTTCAATGCTTCAAAAGTTGAAACATCTAAACAATAAGTTTTTGATTTGTTAAAATAAATGGTATACCATGGCATTACATTACTGTTAGCTAATTAAGGTTAGCTATCTATGTTTCAGTCAACTTAGGTAGCCTATGTGAATCAGCTTTTCTATCTTGAAACAGCTGAAATGAAATCATTGATCTGTTCTCACTGACACGAGTTAAGTTAAAGAGTTGCTTAGCCACAACTGCAAAGCCTACAAGCCAAACCTGAAAAGAACTCCCTCCTCCAGTCAAATAAAATGTAAGGCTTTTTGAACAAAAGTTCAGAACTTAAAACTAAAATATGTTTAAATCTTAAAAATTACATTAGACGCAAATAATATAAGGTGATTTATTATTACTTTTAGCTGTGTGTGTGCGAGCGAGCGAGAATGTGGCCTTAGAACTCTTTCTGGTGATGGCGTATTTATTTTTTTGGGCCCTTATTGCCAGACTGGTTAGCAGTACATGTTTGCATTTACAAGCACAAGCTATAACACACTTACCATGCAGTGATGTTTGTCCAAAATAAAGGACTTGTTAACTTGAACTTAACACGTTAAAACCGGCACCATATTTAGCGACTTATGGTGACATCATGCTACTTTATTTACATGCAGTAATGGACCAAGAATGAAGCCTTTCTCCACTGAACCCAATGAAGGGGTAAAACATTACAGTAGTACGAAGCATGGCAGACGGGCTCAACATCATAATCCTCTTCCTCCATTCTCTCCCACCACAGTGAAGGGGGTGAACTTCTACGGGCCCTGTAGTGAATTTGTGGTCAGCGGTAGCGACTGTGGGCACATCTACCTGTGGGACAAGTACTCTGCTCGCATCGTCCAGTTCATGGAGGGAGACAGAGGAGGAGTGGTAAGAATGAGGGAATGGAGTGGAGGATGGGGGAAGAACACGCTTTTTTTGTAGTGTTCCTCGCAGCCAGAGTAGATGTTTTGTCATGTTGCAGCAGCATCGTGCAGCAGTTAAACCCGCCTGCACCACTAGACCTCTTGGATTAGCTGATTCCTTCCTTTAGCCACTTAATAAAATGGCAGTATAATAATAATAATTATTATTATTGGTGCAGGTGAACTGTTTGGAGCCGCACCCCCACTTGCCAGGTTTGGCCACCAGCGGGCTGGACCATGACGTCAAGCTGTGGGCCCCTACGGCTGAGACCCCAACAGGACTCAAGGGCCTCAAAGAGGTAGCCCAGCTCTTTTTACCTCATGTGAACTATGTTGTGCAGAAGCCTAGCACGCCCTAGTGACTGTGATTCACGCAATCCCCACAGCACATGCTATGAAACTAGACCATGGCCAGAGTACTAGGCTAGCCCAATGCTTTGAATGCCGGTTGAGAGGCTTCATTATTATTCATCATTCCCTCCCCCCACTTCCCCCAAAAACACACACACGACACGCAGGCACGCACACAATAA
>JAODTR010037114.1:0-20468 GCA_025399935.1 Amblyopsis rosae | reverse complement strand
GAATCACTCGAGTGTGTCTGCGATGCACGATGCACTTCCCAGACTAAGTACAGCACTTTACTAAACTGTAGTAAAGTGCTGTAAAGCGTAACGTCTGAGTGTTGTAAATGCATACACTCCCAAAGGCTACAACCATGGATGTATTATAAGAAGCTACAACCGGGACATATGGGGCTGGTGGGAATTTGTGCTTAGATAGCGCACACGCCCTAGATCAGACGTCATATTCGATGGGCTAGCTAGCTTCATGGAAAAAAAAAAAAAGTACAGTAAACATTGCGGTTTGCGGTACTGGCAGTTGCTTTCCATGGCCTGCGGTTGGGTTAGCAACACCGCGGTATTCCAATTTTGCGGTTATCGCGACAGCTCTACTTGCCGGTCTAATCACACATTCCCTGTCCTGTATAGCAGTAGTAGGCTTGGCTGTCAGCATGCCAAGCCAAGGTGAGAAGCCTTTAGTTTAGCTGTTCAGCAAGCAGTACCTTTGGACTGGATGTGTTGACACGGTGGCAAAGTTCTAGGTGTGTAAAACTGACGATTTTTCAGTCTAATGGGTCATATTAAGGCGTCTGAGTTCCCCACAGGATCCTGGCACAATCACAGCAGAAACAGACAGCCCTGAATGGACACACTCTCTAAAGCTGGTTGCCAGTTTAGAGGACACTGAACTACTGGCCATTACCTGGCTAGGGGGTGCTGCTGACCCATTGGCTGTAGCCTCCAGGTGCAAAATCAATGTTTTAAATAAATTTATTCAAACATATAAACATTTAATAAACAGATGCATGAGGTTTCATTCTCAAATAGGAGAATGACACTGTGAAACACTAAAAGCAGGATGTTTTCATGCCACATTATGAGCCAGTGTAATACAAAAAGACCATTAAATGCTACTACTGCTGTTCAGAATTGAGGATGTCTATCTTTTACTGTTTCATTGCTTGGGGTCAGAGCTCCAGGAAAATAAATATGTACAGTATATGACAAAATAATCACTTTAATGTCCTAAGACCAGCATTCATTCAGTGATCACATTTATAACCGCTATATAGTTGTCATGTTGTGACCAATTATTTTTTTCTTTCAACAAAAGTGTACAGAGCTTAATAGTAAAGAAAACTAAAGTCAGATGGCGTTATCTGTAGGGGCTTTAACTTAATGGAGCGCAACATACAGAATATTAGGAAGCTGAAAAAGCCACACAGTTCCACAGACACTGGTCACACATTGATAGAGTGGAACAAATAGAAGAGGCATTCCTGCTGAGGCTCAATTGAAAACAAATGACTATGCCTTTTTTTTTTTTTACAGCACAGCTGTATCCATGCCCGTATCTCTCTCAACCTGTCTTTGCTCATAAGGTACAGTACATGGAACCAAATGTGACTATCACTGCACCTTATAAAGTAAACAAAATGTAACACTTAAATAGAATACCGTATGCTGAAAACTGCAGTTTCACTGACATTCCACACGACAGGATTGTTTTTGAGAGAGGCATTTTGTAAGGCACACGTGAAATGTCAGTTGAGATGAGTAATGGCTAGTACGTCTTTAAAACAGCAAAGGGAACACATATAGTATTAGTCAAGCATGGTAGCATTAGCATACTGTAATATACAGGCTGGAGAAAATGCCGCTAAGCATGACTGAAGGCTTAACTGTCAATATGCTTGCTGGTCCTCTTCCAGGGGTCAGAGAGGGTTTGACAGGACTCTGATTCTCACACACTGGGGGGAGAGCATAAACAGCGCAAAAAAATACCTCCGCCTGTCAGTCACAGGACTTAAACGCCGACCCACACAATTTTATTATGCAGCAAGAATCAAGTACAGGTCAGCCTGGGTCACCTCTTTTCCCTTTTCCAAACCCTATCCTCACTTTGCTGCCCCTTAACACTGAGGTTAATCCTGAAAATCATTATTCCGCAAACACAAGCCAGGTCAGTTTAAAAGCTGTCCTGGCAACTGTGTGCATGGCCGCTCAAAGGTGGCATGTGCTTAAGAGGACACAGTGCCTGACAGACCTGATTGAAGGCAGGAAAGCATGCCTAATACTGTATCTGAGAAGAAGATATACAGTAAGTTAATTATCTCTCTATCTCTCTAAATGTAATTTTCCTTTCGGCAGGGTCTTGCTTGTTGTGGGCAAGCATTATAGTACAGATCTAAACTGTAACATGCCAATGGAAGTGATTTATATTTCACAACACAGTTCTACATGCTTAAACCTCATGAAAAGACTAGCTACTGTATGTTCTATTTCATAATTCACAATTAATTGAGCTGCGCAGGGTCGCAGTTATCATTTGGCCACTGAAAGATGAACCACTGGAAGTACAGCTGCACTTTTGTAAATGTTAAACTGCACTCATGGGCTACTGTGGCATTAGCCCAATCATTTCAAGAGCTTCTAGTTTATATTCATCAAGGGCTGGATTGCAACAAGCTTGGCTAGGAATCATTTTGAGCTCCAAATTGTAAAGGCTTGGTATGTCTATAGAGGAATTCACAACCTGTCAAAGTAGTGTGTTATACAGAACATATTCCATAAATGTAGATAAATATCTCATATAGAGAATGTTTTAAAGGCAGCTCTTAAGATCCCAATCATATAAACCTGTTATTCTTATTCATGTATTAATTTTAAATAAAAATCTACACCTAGTAAGTTAAAGGAAGGAGAATGCTTGCTAACTTTGAGCTCAAATCAAAACAATATCCCTCAGTGATGACGTCCAACATATTGAAACGCATTGTGAAGCAAAGCGGCTTTGTTGTTGTGAGCGGTGTTTGCCACATTGTTTATGTTCCTATTTACTGAGGCATGGCTGTGAAGAAGCCTACACAGAGAGCGGTAAGCTAGTGAAATATTTAGTGAATTTGACAAATAGTCTATTAGCTTACAATTAATTATCTTGCAATAGCTGACTATACCCTTAAAATAAGCTAGTAGACTAATTGCTCCCTAGCACACAAGTCCAGTTTAAAGATCCTATTTAAGACAAGGTGGGTGACACACTTCAAAGAAAACATCTGAAAAGCAGGCATGACTAGACAAATAACCAACATTGTTTCTCCTCCAATGTCTGGTATTATATAACAAATTATAAATAGATATTATGCTATGTACACACAATTTTAAACTGTGTTATGTACCCTAACCCAACTAAATATAATAATTTTAATCTTGTTTAAATTCTAAATATGCATGCTGGCATAATTAATTGTTCATATTGACATTCGAGAATAGCTTCAAGGGCAGCACTGTAACAGCATCCTTAGAAATGGTTCAAAGGTAGCCTATACGGAAAGTAAAATCTAAACAATTGTATTCCTCTGAAATACTATATATTCATTCTACTGTATGCCATTTAACCAGGCAGAAAGCATGACTTCTGCTTAACCATATAGTAGCACGGTGCTTCATCTGGTAAGATGTAAGTGAAACCCCACTGAGTCCATGTGGATGTATGTACACTACAGTACTTCACATTAAGGCAGAATGAACAGGAAGTCCTATGACAACAGAGGACACAACATCCTCCTGCTTCTCACTGGACCTTGGTGACCTGTCTTCACACTCTGCTACACAGAGAGAGAGAGAGAGAGAGAGAGAGAGAGAGAGAGAGAGAGAGAGAGAGAGAGAGAGAGAGAGATAGCCTACCAGTGGCAAGTCCACAGCATTTACTGAGAGGCGACAAGATGGGCCAATAAAATCTGCTGTATGCAATGACTAAATCGGAGAGCTGTGTATTCTGATTCATCTTCTTTGAAAATTAAAACAAAACTCAGAAAGAGAGAGCATGAGAGAGAGCGAGAGAGAGAGAGAGAGAGAGAGATCAAGAGATAGCGTGAGAAAGAGAGAGTAGGGAGAGAGAGAGATAAAGAGCATGATAAAGAGATAAAGAGCATGAGACAGAGTGTGAGAGAGTGAAAGAGCATGAGAGATGGAGATATATATAGAGAGAAACAGGGAGATAGAGAAAAAAAGCGAGAGCGAGAGAGCAAGAGAGCGAGAGAGAGCGAGCGAGCAATAGATAGAGAGAGAGAGAGAGAGAGAGAGAGAGGGAACATGAGAGTGCAGGCTGGATAGTGCCCAGGGGCTGCGTGCACACAGGGTTGTGTGACGTGTGCATCACAAGAGCCTGGACTGGTGCACGCGTAGCCGACAAGCTGGATAGAGGTGGGGGGAGCAGGGGAATCGTTTCAGCCGCACGCACGGCAATGAGGCAGCCCTGTTTTGACACGACATGCTAAAAATAGCCATTAGAGGAACGTATCGCTTCCATAGACAGCCATGAGCAGCCAACCAGGAGCGTGGTGAATGAGAGGGCTCCGTTTGGCCTCGGCTCGCCTGACATCTGCACAATAAAAAAAAAACACATCGAAGCGACTAAGAATCAGTACGAGTAACTTTGCTGACCCATTATGTAATTATTCCCAGCCTGTGGAGATAATGAAAGGGTTGGGGGGGTGTTAGAAAATGGCGGAAGGGCCTGTTGTGTATTAAGCCGCTATTAATCACTCGCTCAGACCCTGTGCTCCTTTCCTATTTCCGTAGAAGCCATAACCTGGAGGCCCTGAAACGTGTGGAATACACTAGTAGCATGGCTGCACATGTCACACTGTGCTAGCCTGCTCACCACAGGGCCGCCGGTGAGAAATATACTCTGGGGATCATAAGGACAGCCTATAAAAGGTTATGTGCAAAAGTACGCCAAGTTAGTTAACAGCATGTGCAAGCGACGCAGCCATCTTTTTCCAGAGTATTTGCAAACGCTCAATCCATGATTTGACTTCAGTTTACAGACGTACAGAAAAGAAGAAAAAAAAGAATGTACAAATTGCCTTTACTACAGGCAGGAGAATGTGTTCCCTAACCCTAAGTAATGTACCGTACCCTACATTCATGTAGCGAGGCCTCAAAGACCACAGCAGTAGCAAAGACCCACGGAGGGAGCCGCAGGGAATAGCAATGAGCACAGGTAATGCTGCACAGTGCACACAGACAAGAGACATGCAGACAGATGGGGCAGAGCAGTCTGCAGGTGCAGACATTATGCGTCAAAGACACATCAGAGGATGTCTTTCATTCATTCTCTCTATCTCTTGCTTCTGTCTAGAGCTCTGTCTCCGGCGTGCAGGAGAAAATACTTCTGCAGGGGTGTGTTGCTGTGAGTCATCGACAGTGTAGAGCGAGAGAGGGAGAGAGGGACAGAGAGAGAGAGGGAGGGAGGCCTGCTTTAAGTCAAAGACAGTGCTTACGAAAGCAATGCAGCACGGAATCACAGTAAGCTAGACGTAAACCCATTAAAGGGGTATACAATGTCAAAATTAACATCAAGCAATGGCAGTTAATGGACTCCTGATCATACTGTACAACTTAAGACTTACAGTATGTAACAGAAAAGCAGTGTGGGTCCATGTAGCATGTAGCAACCAGGCCATCAGGCATGATGGTCCAGGGCTTATGGCAAACTGTTATTAAGAGATGTGATTTTTCCATTATAATCAAGACAAACCCGATATATTGCCATTTGTACTACGACTAGCTTTTTAGTGTAAGTGTAAACCAAAGTACAGCACCAAACGCTATGCAAAATATACGTCACAAGCACCGTTCACGGAATGGAGAGTTCCGTGGACATGCATTGTGTACTGTGCTTTGCATGCCATAGAGACAAAAGGTTCTTCCCATGTGATCATGACTTATCTGCACATTAAAAATCATACAGTACATGAGTAGAAAAGGAAACTAGTAGGAACATTTCACAGAGCTTTATGTGAAAAAATTACAAGCTATAACAGCTTGGCTCTTAGCAGCACAAAACAACCAAAAAAGTTAATTCAGGCATTACTCCCCAACCTTCTCCCCAACACAGTACAAAAACTATTACCTCCCAAAACATTTATCCTTGGCCTTACCTTCTCCCAAACACAGACGGTGCAAGACTGAAACACTAGTTCCCTCATATCCAGCAAAGCGCCAGGTAGCTAGCTAACAGTAGGACTAGTCCAGAAGGTAGTCTTGTGTATAGGGCTTATAGATAGATAGACAGACCTTTCTTAACAGAAGTCTGAAACCTTCACAGAAGTCTGTAACATGACCCTGAAGTTTAGCTGAATTCTGTCACTGTGCTGCTATCCAAGCCGGCTGATCACATTACTGCATGCTGTTCATTCTCCAGACATTCAATAATACACTATTACCCAGAAATGGACAGACCGAAATTGATAAAAAGCATGTTTGACACAGTAAATTAATATAGATTCTCTATCAACAAGTCCAAGTCCAGCGGTGAAGGTCAGTCTAATATTTAAATTAGATAGACATGGCAGACAAAAATAATAAATTGATAACCACTATGCCCATACTGTGTCTGACATGTAGATGTAGGAGGTTAAAGGTGGAGTCAGCTATCCTGGAGAAAGACTGTTGATATACTGCATGAACTCAATAACACCTCTCTTGTCTGCCATGGGGTGCTCCCTCACAGCTCCACCTCCGTAATGGGACACGCTTCGCTAAGGCTGGGATAGCGTTGTGTGGCGCAGTCTGCATCGCTTTGTTTGTGCTCCCATTTACAGAGCCAGCATCAGGCTTGTTGTGGAGCTACACGGATAAACATGTTCATCCCTGTGAAAAGTATTGCCTATTGAACATGTGCAGCGGGTGGTCAACTTCACGTCAGTGTGTATCTGACTGACACACCTCCCACTCTGGACAACTGCATGAGCAGGTTGTGCACAAGACAGGCATCGCCTCTGGTACAGCTATTCAGTTTGGATGGATTGTACTCTCTCCAAAAATATTTCTGTATTGATTTTCACTGAAAATAGACCTCTCGTGCAAAAACAGAGAGCAGCCGGCAGAAGCTTGGACCTGCGGCCCTCCATGGAGCAGATGTATGGCGTATAATGGGCGCGTTGGCATAGCGTGTTTGCACCAGATGCCGTATTTCACCCCTGCACACTGCCAAGCAGAGCAGATTTGTTTTTATATAGATGCATTGTAACCTGGTTGAATGATCTGTTAAATGCCAGGTCTAGTTCCAACTTCACAGCAGAAACCTGCTGATTAATTAATAAAACAGTAGGCAACTTGGCTCAACAAGCTGCATTTCTAAAGAATGTCCCGTTTAACACACATGGCAAAATAAGACAACTCTACAGGAGTTACTGTAATCATTCAGTTTGGACTGTAAGCAACTACCTTCTACAATATTATCACAATATAAAGTTGAGTAAATACTGTACGCACAATGAGGCAAATAGGTGTAAAGATAGGATTGTGCGTATTGTACCTTGCCTGGGGTGCATTCATTGATTCAAAAGACACATGTAAGCATATTGGAATCCAGTGTGCGATGACCGTGAAGTCACCAAAACTCTCCCTTGAGTGACGCACTCACCCTTTGAAGAGACGGCTGACTGAATAAAGGACATTTTAAAAATAAAGGCCTTCAGTCAAGGTTGTCATAGTAGCAGATACTTAATTCCAAGCTGTTGCACTTTAGGAACTTGACTTGACTCATTGATATCTATGCTGTACAGTATGTTGATTGATACAAATAGTATTAAAGCACAATAACATGCCTTATGTATTCTCGCTTTGCGCTCAGGGGATCTCATGCTAGCAGCTGATCACCCAAAACAGGAGGGGGAGAAAGGCAGGGATGGCAAAGATAGGCGAGAGAGAAAGTAAATCTGAGACAGTGAGAAAGAGAGAGAAGGGAAGGGAGAGAGAGAGATGTAATCTAAGCAAATGACTCAGAAAGCAACCTTTTTCTAGTGCTTGCCTGTCAGCATGGTATGGATCTTCACGGCGCAACACGTCACGAAGGACAACATCCCAAAACATACAAAGTCTAGCTGCAAAGAGTGTCTCCACAGCAGAGCAATTGACTTCGAAAACAGCACTCGGGTGAATATGCATTCCTAAATTAAATAAACACTTTTGGAGGACAGGCATGTTACTTGGCTTAAAGGCATACTTACTCTTTGAACAGCCTGCACCTTCTCGCTTTAGGGTAAACCTAAAAACACACTGCTTAGAGTGTATATTGGTACACCAAGAATAAGGTCTCGGGAAAAAATAGGTTATAAGAGTGTTGCAAGTTTAAACAAAACACTCAAGAACAAATCAAATCAATCAATCAATATGCTTTTCAATTAAAAACAAGTAGGATTTCAATAGAGACGCAAGTAATATCTGTTACCTTAAACCGCAACAATGCTGCTTAGGGACTTGAGTTCCGGGCATTGTAATTAGCAATCACGTAATGGGAGTGACCTTATTAATCTACAGACACGGATTTAGGTTGACAGAGCTATTGTGCTAGTGCTACGAATTACTCTTCTTTTCACAGGTGCCATCTTTAAAATTCGCCGTGTTTTATGTGTTTAGTGCACGGGTGTGACACACGCACACACCCGCACACAGCACAATCACATCTGTTTTTTAGGAGAGAAGTATCAATATTTATGTACTGGCTGAGTACATAAATCTCAGTGGACAGTCCAAAAAAAAAGAAAATCAATGCATGCCTGCTACACATTTTAATCTCACTATGAAGGTCATATTACTCCTGCAGGGCTAGCGAGGATGAATCAAGCAACACGCAACACACACACAAACTAGACTAAATCAGCCAGCAGCTTCTACAGTGACATTACCCTGGTCCCAAGCAGATCATGTACTCCCAACAAACAGACATGTAAAAACAGGGAGCTTATTGGCTATGATGTCCTCACACCATCACAACGCACGCAGTCACTCTAGCTGCACATGAAAAAGTTGACTTTTCAGCATTTAGCCAGTATAAGGCAAGTATATAATGGATGAGGCAGAAGGGTTGTGTTTTCAGGGCTATTGGTTACCGTAGCAGGAGGCTAATCGCTATAGATCCCATCGGGACCCAGCTCTGTTACAGTGCCATACATGTGGCACAGCTGCCACCTCACCCCTCCCAGCAGGTTTAGACGCAACCCTCTAAGATGCATGGAGAGAGTCATAACACAACTGACTCGCTAAGCTGCATGGACAGAGTCACAACACAACTGACTCTCTAAACTGCAAGGAGAGACTCACAACACAACTGACTCTCTAAACTGCAAGGAGAGACTCAACACAACTGACTCTCTAAACTGCACGGAGAGAGTCACAACACAACTGACTCTCTAAGCTGCATGGAGAGAGTCACAATACAACTGACTCTCTAAGATGCACGGAAAGAGTCACAACGCAACTGACTCTCTAAGCTGCATGGACAGAGTCACAACACAACTGACTCTCTAAACTGCATGGAGAGACTCACAACACAACTGACTCTCTAAACTGCACGGAGAGAGTCACAACACAACTGACTCTCTAAGCTGCATGGAGAGAGTCACAATACAACTGACTCTCTAAGATGCACGGAAAGAGTCACAACACAACTGACTCTCTAAGCTGCATGGACAGAGTCACAACACAACTGACTCTCTAAGCTGCATGGAGAGAGACACAACATAACCGACTCTCTAATCAGCATGGACAGAGTCACAACATAACTGAAGGAAGGCAAAAGCAATTCCCGTCATCACGCAAATTCCTCACTTGGCTAACAGTGCTTATGAAAGCTGGATGAACATTTTACGATCTTGTTTAAACCAGTTACATTATTAAAAGGGTGCGTTCAACATGAGCGATGGGAAAGAGTGCCTGCAGAAGATTGAAATTTTGACAAGATCAATG
Organism: Amblyopsis rosae; assembly: GCA_025399935.1. Taxonomy (NCBI): domain Eukaryota; kingdom Metazoa; phylum Chordata; class Actinopteri; order Percopsiformes; family Amblyopsidae; genus Amblyopsis; species Amblyopsis rosae. Next base: position 10,730 of record JAODTR010037114.1, on the reverse strand, counting down.
CAGTGGCTACAGATTGAGAAATGTTGTGGAGATTTAGCCTTGCAATCCTGAATATTAGCTGAGATGATTTAGCTTGGTAGGAACACTACTGTGGGACTAAAATACTTGTGGATTCTATGAACCTCTATTAAATCAAGTATCCATCTAAAGCTACAACATGTCCCAATTCAATTAATCTGTAACGCAAAGTGTACCATAGCAGTGGTTACTGGGTCTACGCTATTTTCTGTTTAAACGCTGTTTTCTGTACAGTAGATCACTTGTTCTGCTGAATGACAAATGACTAGGATGATAAAGCCATTATGACAGGTTCATTTTATTATGACGGGTTAAAGATGGCCTGTCTACTACTACTACTGGGATGAGGATTATCACCGCAAAATCTGAGGCCATGGTTCTCAGCAGGAAACCGATGGAGTGCCTACTCCGAGTAGGGAAGGAGTCCTTATCCCAAGTGACGGAGTTAAAGTACCTCGGGGTCTTGTTCGCGAGTGAGGGGAAATTGGATCGGAATTGCAATCACTTTACGGCACCGTTGTGACAAAAAGAGAGCTGAGCCGGAAGGCAAAGCTCTCGGTCATGAAGGGTGGGTCATGCCCAAAAGAACTAGATCACGGGTACAGGCAGCCAAAATGGGTTTTCTCAGAAGGATGACTGGCATCTCCCTTAGAGATAGGGTGAGAAGCTCAGCTATCCGTGAGGAACTCGGAGTAGAGCCGCTGCTCCTTTGCATCGAAAGGAGCCAGTTGAGGTGGTACGGACCCCTGGGCGCCTCCCTTGGGAGGTGTTCCAAGCACATCCGACTGGGAGGAGGCCTCGAAGAAGACCCAGGACTAGGTGGAGAGATTACATCTCCACACTGGCCTGAGAACGTCTCAGGATCCCTTAGTCAGAACTTGCTAATGTGGCTCGGGAAAGTTTGGGGTCCCTTGTAGTTGCTGACCCCACAACCTGACATCCATCTTTAAGGGGGAAAAGATGGATGGATACATCTCTCTCTCATCAAGCATTATAAATGCTGTCTCAGCATCATGTGTTCATTTTCATGAAAAGAGTGCAATGTGTTTGTGTTGTAACACATGGCACCAGGCTTCTTATACTGTATAACCCAGAGTCACATTACACCTTCTTCTTGCAAAATTGCATATTACATTACAGAGAGGGATGTCAGTGAGTTCATGGGATTTATAATGGGTTTTGCTGGACAGATTAACAGCAAGAGGGGAGAAAAAGGAAATCATCAATCTTACTTCCACAATACTACTGCAGCCAAATCAAATCCACAGCTTCCTGTTGTTGTTTTTCTTTTGAATCTTCTCACAAGTACCTGGATGGTCCTTAGGCCGCGGGTGGCCGCGGGACCCTGGGGTGTTCGAAGATGTGCCCATATCAGTCTGGCATTTGGAGAGGCAGACCTGGTAGTGCTATTGTGGCCCTTTTCCATTGCATGTGAAGGCTCGGCATGGCACAATTGCTTGTCAATTACAACCGGGCTTCCCGCTTGAAGGTGTGACTTTAACTGATGATGCGCAGCATGCGCTTATCTTCAAGTCAATCACGTTTCAAAGTAGTGCCCTCTCTAATGCACTTAAGGCTCCTTAATTATTGCACTATCCTACAGTGGCAGCGGTTTTTCAACATGGGTTTTCAGGCAGTTATCCGGCTATATTTTACTTACCATTGTAACAATATCTGCGGACGACTGCGACCATGCCTGACTAAACATTAGGCTACAGTAGGCTATAGTCCTATACTGCGAAAATGCACATGCCTATTTATTAGACATGGATAATTTAAACTTATCCTAGACAACTACTTTGTCCAGTACACAGTTTCAGAAACAGTAGGATTTCCGACCGATATTCAAAAAAATAAAGGTTAAGAGAAACGTTAGGCTTAATATGTAGTGTCACACCAACACTTCTGTCTGCCCAGCTAGGATTGCATTAATGAAGTGATGACGAAGCCTATAACGTCACAGCGGCTAACTTTGGCCTCACTTCAGAGCAGACACATCTCGGGCACGGCTTGCTACAACTTGGCACCGTTAAACTAGTAACAGAAACGCAAATCAGAGTGGCACAGCTCGACTCGGGAAGGCCAAATTTACCCGTGGAAAAGCCCCATTGGTGAATGGCCTGTAACAAAAAACAGTGTGGTCCTAGGTTAGCCAGCAGCACGAGAGCGTTAATAAGGGGTGGGGGGTAATTGAATTAGAGGATCAGCGGAGGCCTGTGGTGTGGGCACCACGCAGCTCTAATTTCATTACAAGAAATGTAAACATGGGGCCATTTGGAAGATTGCCCACAGCTCTACATCGTCCAACATCAATACACAGGCTCCATGTATCAAAACATTCAAACTATTAACTCATAGCCATGGGTTCATGTATGAGTAACATTGCGTTTGACCATTCAAGAGGGATACTGACAGTGCACTAATGCAGTGCTAATGACAGAAAGCAGAACTATAACAGAGATGTTGACTGCTAAGGATGGCAATACTAGGATATAATAGCCAGCAATACATTTTGAATCTCTCCAACATGCTAGGTTGCCTTACCTCAGTCTGATCAATGTCACGGTTCCTATATACTTGTAGATGTAACTGTAGGCCCCTGACTGGTATGAATATGTATGATAAAGGTTCCTATATACTTGTAGGTGTAACTGTAGGCCCCTGACTGGTCCTGAATATGTATGAGAACAGAAATAGGCCAGTGAGACTCATTATGGTACTGGGCACACCTAGCGGAATGTGCTTGCGTTCCCAGCTCGCATCATTAATGTTTTCCCCTCCCCATCTTGACTGAACAAGATTCTCCCTCCCAGAAACAGATGATGGGTGATGGGTCAGAGCTTCACGTGCTCAATAAACTGGAGGAATACAGGACCAATTGGGACACAAGAAAGAAACTAGAGATATGGAGATGTTGAGGGGACATAAATGTGAATTGATTCATACTAACGAAACCAAAATCGACCATTATACATTACACATAGATGTTGATTTGATGGGGCATTAGTCAAAACTGCTTTGATTTATATATATACAGTATATAGTATGTATATATTATTTTCTTAAAGTACAATGCCATGATATTTATAGATGGTGAAGATCCTTGGTAGGACCAGATTAATGTACATGTCCAAAGGAGAGAAGACGCTATACTATGAATCAGTGTTCAAAACAGATGTCACTTGGTCAAGTGGAAAGAATGCTAGTTTTGTTGTGTTGTTGTTGTTATGTTATAATAAAAATGGTAGACATCAATAAATAAATACGTACTGTATATATATAAAAAAATGTATAAACAAAGCCACGACATTTTTGCAATGCTAGTAATGTTTTGGTATCAACCATAGACTGTATAATGCACATACCCTCTGTGACGTCACCCAAAGCTTCTCAAAAGCAAATTTGAAGGCCACACTGTGCTAGCTCAGTACCCCACTCTCCCCTATCCATTATAATGGGACAAATGTATGGCTAATATATTTTGAACTGATGAGTTATACAACAAAGCACCCCCTGTACAGCTGTAATGGACAGGAAGACTAGCTACAGAGACCAAAACCACTTTTTGAACCAGGCTGTAAACATGTAAATTTTTTCTGTAAACTCTGACATTTTAACATTGGAGTCTGTGGGGACTACCTTCTGCAGCCAGCCTCAGGTGGCCATTGGTTTGGCACTACCACATTATATTCATTTCTCAGCACTGGAGATTCCCCCTTGGTTTCAATCACAAAGACAATGATAATGATAATGGATAAATGGTCATTACAAATCACTGTCCCTTTAAATACTAGGCATACATTTTTTTTTAGGTAGGCATATACAGTGATGTTAGCCTGAACAACCAATGATCTCTCTACTTTTCTGCCATAAATCAATTGCTACATCTCCCAACAGGTAGAAACAATTTCAAGCCAATTAAAACTAAGATTTCTCTTTCGCACAGCGTGGAAATGCTTCCCACGGTGAGTGATACCTTCTTTTGCCATGCACCTGCGGTTTGATGACTGCATCTTCATCAAAAGATAACAGAGCTAAAGGCTAATGGAGCTTGCTACACAAGTACCACATGCTCTGTCAGCTTTTCATTACCACCTCAATGGGAGCAGCCAGGATCAGTAATTACTGATACCATGCCAATCTCTCAGAACCCATTATTGTCTGTTTTTCCACTTCAGTGAAATTGTGCATCCACCCCGCGACACACACACACACACACACACACATACATAAACACTCATTCACCATTCCTGCTATCACCTCACTGAGTGATGCAAAACACCAGCCTACTGACGTGACAGGTTGCACACAGATTTTTAAAGTGACCGTTACCTAGCAACCATCAGAAAAGTGAAATATAAGTTTTGCCCTCAAATCTGTAGTGTCCTTACCTCAATGTTAAGTAATGCTTTGCCCTGTATTTATCTCCCATTGAGATATATTGTTTCTCAAATTCATAGCCTACTTGTAACGTGTCTACAAAACTGATCCACATTACTGGTACTGCAGTAATCTAGTTTTTTGCAGAATTCCATTTAATATTTACAAATGGCTGATATGATGTTAGATATTTTATTCAAAAAACAAAAAGGTAAACAATTAGATTTTGTAAACCTGAGTAACTTGAGAAAGTCTAACGAGTAGAGATGACAATGAATTTTGCAGACACAGGAGAGTGTTTTTGAGAAACAATATCAGATAAATGACCGTGAGAACTTAACAATAAAGGTAAAGGAGACCAGATACAGGGACAAAGGTACAACAACAATTATTTAAAGTATGATTCCAGGCAATGTTTACCTGGACTGTGGCAATAATTTTTGACAAAAACATAATCATGCTATTATTGACTTTAGAGTTTGATAAATCTCTGCTGTTGGAAACTAAAGCATGTCCCTTTGAAATGTACAGTATAACATTACTCATAGATATGGCTGTCAAAATAACACGTTCATTTTGATTAATTAATTATAGAAAAAAACTATTGTGACAAAAATTCATGCCAATTATGCTGCGTTCCAGACAACTTTCCGACCTCCTACTAGACAAATACAATAGAACGCCACTCACAATCTGAGTTCCTACTTGTGAACTTGGGGGGCAGATCCGACTACCCCGACTTCCCAGTTTGACGTCACACAATGGCGGCACCCATGGAGGTGCAATATGTAGACAATACCATCATCTACAGGCAATGTAAAGTATATTTGCTTGTATTTAATTAATATAATACATGCCAACATACAGTAAAACCTGTTATATACAGTATGTACATTGATGTCAGCCATGTTTTTTTTTTATGCATAGCATCGTGCACGTGGAACGCTTTGAGGTCGAAAGTCTGAAATTTCGACGTGTTGTCTGGAAAGCAGCATTAATCACACTGTTACAGTACTGTTGCTAACGTTGCTGTGGAGAATTCACAACTCAATGTACTGCGAAACCGGAAGAATACAAACGTCAGAGGCTGAAGATGAAATTGCTGATGCGAATAGTATTGATATAAATAAAAAAATAATTGTAATAAATGAATCGGTAGCCTTCATGCCTACTCAGGCGCCACTCCTCATCTAAACCAACCAGACTAAACTATTTCCATTAGGCATACCGCAGGTAGTCAGGTTGTCAGCTGTCAGTGTAAAAACTATCCTAATATGTAGAAAACTTCTTCTGTAGACAGAAAGACCTGATTTCGTCTAGATCATGAACTGTCAAAAAAGGACTTCCTAATGCCATGGATGAATATATAGACCTGATAAGCCTATTTAACGCTAGTGCAGATAACATTAAAGGCTTCAGAGGAGACCTGATATAATGTTAACGTTTGCGGCGATTAACCAACAGTAGCCAGCATAGACCTAAAAGTTATTTTAGGTTTGCAGCCTGTAGCCTTTCAAGATACCTTGTATGGTCTACCCCACACATCCTTTCACACTAATATCAACTTACTTCTTAAAACCACCTAAATGAAGAGAAAAATCACAATTTGTAATGCTACTCTGTAGTCATAAGGTCAAGATGCCAGTGCAGTATTGAACTGTCATTCCCTTGACTTCTGGTCACAGAAAATGTATTTCTATCTCATTATATATTTTATTTAAAAACAATTTTTTTATGGATTTTAAAATAATTTAGGCAATGTCTGTCATATAGATTTATTAGATTAATTAAACACAAAGCATGAAATTATATGGTTTTTTTTTAATCACTTGACAACCCAACTAGAACAATAACCAATTAGGTCCTGACTATCAGTTTTTGATGCAATATTCTGCTAATCCACTTCCTTGTTTGTTGTTGTGGTTCATTATGAAACAAGCCTTGTAGTGTACAGTGTACTGCTATGTACAAGACGAGGGCCGAGGTAATGCGAAAGATGGGTGAAACTTTTCATCAAAACAAATAAATACAGCCATGTCCTTGGCTATTTTATACAGCAGACTTGCTGTATTGCAGAAATGACACGTTTTGGAGTTACAGTTTTTGGCTGTCCTGTTTGGTCCATAATATCAAATTGACAGGACTCTGGTGAATTGTGGGCTTACTATAGATTTTGAACAGAAAAAAATTGTCATAGAAAAGATATAGGAAAAGAGCATCTAGAGCCCCAGCTCTAGAGGCTAAAAAGGCAAGCAATTCCATAAGAAATGCTGATATGCTAATTATAAAGCAGTCTTGTCACGAGCCAGCTGAAGGTTTAAAAATAATATTCACACTGGCCTGATTTTGTTAGCAATCACATGGAGTAGCGCTAACCTCACACCCTTGTAGACTGTAGCGGAAGGACTTTGACACAAGAAGGAAACACCCCCAGTTTGTGTGACACAAACACCTTATGGTTGTGAGAGCGCCTGGCTTTTATCCATTGTGATGGCTCAAGTTCACACAATGTGTTCTGTAGTTCTAGTGAGGGATGCTATTTTGTAGTGCTTTATGCTCTTTGCTTTCCTCCTCAGTTATTGTAGTTCCAACACAACCACAAAAAAAAAAAAAAAACACCATTTACTAAAATCAACAGCTAGCGAACATGTGCTGCTAAACTAAGCCAAGAATAAAGATTTGATTAATGGCTCAAACAAAATGTGTCCTGTTGTGAAAACAACACTTTGGAGAGCATTAAAAGAGTGACAGAGAGAGAGAGACAACCCCACATGTTGAGAAAGGAGAAAACCCCTCAACAACACACACACACACGCACACACACACACACAGAGCTCATCTCCTTTGCAGAAGCACCACACTGGGTAGTAATCGATGCAGCTCATTCATATTGAACTAAAGACGGCAGGGGAAGCCAGGGGAATTACAAGCAGTCTCCGCTGTTAGGTGGCAGTCTGAGGAGGAGGAGGAGGAGGAGGAGGGGGAGGAAGAATCCTGCTCTCTAGAAACCTACTGTCTCCTGGTACCACAGTAACCAGTCACAGGCCTTGGGTTTACAGTAGACTCATTTCATTGCTGTCATAGACAGGGATGTGAACACATCGACCTAGAATTACTTACAGACAGGCCACTGAGGTTCCAAGTAATTAATACTGTAAATTCAAACAAATTGCTGGAGGCTTAACAAGTTTACATTTAAAAGGCAAACACAGCGATTGCGAGCAAATACACTTTTATTTCAAATTCAGTGAATATCTACTCACGGCTCACTACTTTAGTCTGTTCTGTGTGTGCTGAAAATATAATTAGGTCTTTCTACACACTGTGTCTGTACTGTAAATGGGAACACAAACAAAGTGGTGCAGACCGAAACACGCAACACTATCCTAACCTTGGAAATGCTTTTCCAATGTTTTGAGCATCTGAGAGAGCACCCTATGGCAATCAAGGCAGAGGTGTTTGGAGTTATATCAAAATAAATTCTCCAGAATGACTGACCATAAAATAGCACACCAACACAATACGCACAAGCACAAGTGGCAAACGTCATACACTACATTATATACAGTACATCTTGAGATGGTATTGACCTGTGTGTTTCGCACAGTACACTCACTAGCAATTTCTGCTGAAGCTTGTATTGGCTTAGTCTCTCAGGGTGGAGCCTCAAAGCTCTGTTGGTGCCCTCTAGAAGCCGCAAGCCACCCGCGCGCTGTACACCTGAAAACTGGACGGGCAACACTTCATTTCTGACCTGGAAAGACATTTTCTTTATATTAATATTATTTATTTTTTCAGTGAGTTACACCATAACATACCTTTCCTCACTAACAGCTAGCTATACATTTGTAGACTAAGTTAAAATACCCATTCACTATTTTGGTTATATCTGTTGTACACGGTATAAGGAAATGGGAACTTGTTTGCTAGTAGTCAGTGTACAGTAGGTGAGTCATAGCCTAAGGCCAGCAGGTGGTCAGAGTGGAAAAACAGCCAACAGCTCCGCTCGTGACGTGCATAATGAGAGTTCCTACCACTGCATTGTTCTATACAGGCTGTGTTTCACAACAAACAAGAAAGTACTACACTGTCAATCTGCTGCCGTTAGCAAACATACTGTTCAAAAGCACTTTCACAATATAAAAAAAACACACTCTAATTGTTTGAATATATAAATCAATAAACACAATCTGGCATCGCAAAAATTGGTTGAATTTAAAATGCAAATTTTGTTTTAGAGCTCCTGTTCTGTTGAAGTTGCTGCATCGTAGAACTAGAGCAGAGCAGTTCAGCACTCATTCAACCGAATACTTACAAACCCACACAAGTATAAGATGCCATCGTGGTAAAAAAAACATTGTCTCTCCATGCTCAACCACTTAGTGGGCAACGATGATAGCACCACCTGAACTGCTTGTTATCGTCAGGCTAGTAGAGCTAGCTCGAAATAATAATGCCCCTCTTCAAATATTTATGGCTCCAGTCAGGTGGAGAGATGGTGCTTTTGTGTCATAGAAGAAATGATGTAACTCGACTCAAGCAGAGTAGACCATGTCTGACCAGAAGGCCTTGACATTGCATGGAATTAGCCCAGATGAAGTTGGGATTAAATAATAAAAAATAAAAAAAAAGGTTTACTGTAATGACACTAGCTTAGCTTGTATGAGGGTGACACTTGCCCGCAAATGTCCAAGCAGGATGCTGATTCAGTATGGTTGGCCGTTCGGGATAGGGATCTGCTTAAGGTAACGCCTGCAGTTCACCCTCTCCTATGTCGCTGCTGCTCTGTCCCATGCCCTGACATTTGTGGCCATGGACGGAAGATGACCTTTTTTTATCCATGCCATGCTCTACTGCTGAATACTAATGCTATGGTGCTTTGTAACCGCCGCTTATGGGAACAGGCAAGGCTATTTTTAGCCGCCTGTCCCCAGCTGCGCATCTCCCAACCCGAGGCCAACGGGCAATTAGTGTTTGTTTCTCCTGGCAGGAGGCAGCGTCGTAACCTCCCTAACGCAGACGGACATCTGAGACTGGGCTGTCTTTGTCCTGCCCCATGCCCCTGCTGCAAGGCACTGTTCCTGTTGCCGTGTAGCCCTGCAACCTGCTGCTTTAGGTGTCGGGTGGGTGCTTCAACCAGCGTTTTGGTTGTATTGTTGTTAAAGGTGAAGTATTGACTCCATTTAAAATAATGTGTCCTTGGTGAGTCTGAGTTTGTTTTTCTTTTGCCTTTTTGTAGCACTCAGTTTTGGTCTTTGGATCCGTGTTTTATATTACGTATAAAGTGCAATTGTTGTTACCTTTATTTACTTATATTTATTCAGACAGGCTTGTGGTCTGTAAATATGACAGAATGCTCAAGTCTGTATATATATATATACATACACACATTATATATAAATTCCAGGAAAAGTATGTGTGTATGTGTGCGTGTGTGTGTAATGCTGAGTGGAGGTGAGGACCCAAATGCACGACACGCAGGCAGAACTCGGATACAACAAAAGAACGTTCCATCCATATTAGAATCAAATGATGATCAATATGCATATCTGACTGCAATGCTGGGCTTATTTAAAACCATTTGTATTGCAGGGTGATTTTCGTCATTATCAGGATGTAGCCCTGGTTTGTCAACATGTATTTGAAATATAAATATAATATTTGGTTGAGCAGGTATAATGAGTCAGTTTAGGAGTGTGCATGTCATGCCTGCCTCTAATTCATACAGGCCACTGCTATTTCAATACAACCTATTACAGCTTCTTCATGCAATTACGCTGTGCCTCTCTACACATTTGTGGAGCCACGTGGAGGATAAGATCAAACATACAATATGACAGCATACCTAGCAAGCAACTAAATGAATTAACAAAGGTTATAAACTGCAAAAAGGAATCATGCAGCAATGCAAAGTAAAGCTTGTTTTAGTAATCTGGTGTGAAATTCCACTTAATCAAGACATTACAATCAATTACATCCACATAACAACATAAAGCATTAACACCAGGGCACATTAGCATTACATAATCAACTAAATGGCCAATGTGCTTTGTACTGACTGCAAGTGTGACTGTTAGCAATGCCTGATCAATGGCAGGCTGTAATCACAGCCAGGTTAGTCCAAGTACCTGCTGATATGAAGGAAATTACACAGTGTAAAACCACCAATTGTCAGCAGGGAAGGTGAACACTATGGGCAAAACTATCAGAGGTACTGCCACTGGAGTTAAATTTAAAGGACACATTTCATGTTTTTTTTCACTTGTTGACACAGTTCCTTGACTTCTCAATGCAATGTAGTTGACAAGCTTAGGTGAAAATACCACATAGTT
>JAODTR010037095.1:0-20471 GCA_025399935.1 Amblyopsis rosae | reverse complement strand
CCCCCCCCCCCCCAGCCACCCCCATCTGCATTAACCATCCAGCGCACAATCTCCGGAATGCCACAGGTTCTCGGCGACCTTGCGGAGGGAATTCTGGAAGCGCGCCTGCGGTTGTTCCATCCGGTTCCATCGTTGGAACGACAACTATCTAGCCTAGACTCCCCCTCCCCCCTCCTTCCTTCCTTCCCCCCCCGCACGTCCCCCGTCCCCCTGGAAAAAGTATTCCACCGCAAATTGCTAGCTCCCTCTCCCATCCCCCTGTTTGTTTATTACAGGGGGATGTCGGTATGGGGAAAGGCACTGTGCAAACGCTGGGCCCGGGAGCGCTTGATTACAGATGTCAGCGTGCCGAATGATGTGGCGACAAAGGCCGCGTCACTCGTATCTCGTAGAGCTAACACCTCCCCCCCTTCTTGCCCTCGCGACGGTAGTTTGGGGGTAATTCCTCGGTGACTCAGATGGAGTCATGTGTTATTGGAAAGTCAACAGACGAGCAGCTGACGCTAAACCAAACACGCAGAAGTGTGTGTCCACACCAATACACTCAAACACTTTGTACTGACAGTAGCCTCAGACGTGTGGTTTTACTAGCGGGCCAAGAAAGTAATGTGGAGATATTTGCTGCTGCACAGACATTACTGTACACAGCCCTGTGTGCGTGTGCGTGTGCGTGTGCGTGTGTGTGTGTGTGTGTGTGTGTGTGTGTGTGTGTTTGCGTGTGGTGTCATTTGTGCCACGGAAATAAATTGCCCCAGACTCAAGCGTACAGTATAGCCTCCCACATCCCTCTGTGGCACCACCAGGCCAAGAACCATGGCAGGTTTAACGGCTGGCCTGGTGGATGCAAGGCCTGCGTTCTATTGTACCTCTGTGCCCTGCGTATCGTACAGGAAATATGACCACACTGGAGAGAGATTACTGTAGATGCACCACAGAAGAAGAACACTGTAGATGCACCACAGAAGGAGAACACTGTAGATGCACCACAGAAGACATGTACAAGACATGTACAGTAAAATAAATAAATAACTGTATCCTTCACGGCCGCATGTCTTCCTTGTTTGCTTAAAAAATTGGTCTGGCTTTTATGGCATGAGTTTCATGTTTGCATTACAGTGTTCCTGACCTAGAAAACACAGCCCTCAATTAAAGGTGGGGTCAGTCATTCTTGCTAACTTCGAGCTCAAATCAAAACAGTGTCACTCCGCAGCGCCGCCTCACACATAGAAATGCTTTGTGAAGCAAAGCGTAGTGCTACGGCTATGTTGATGTGAGCGGTGTTCACCACTTTGTTTATGTTCCTATTTATGCAGCCAGGGCTGTGTGGAAGTATCTGATCATTTTTTTCAACACGCACAGAGAACGGTAAACTAGCGAAATAGTGTATTAGCTTACATTTAGCTTAATAGCGGACTATACCTTTAAGGCCTTTCTACAGACCTGCAGCATGCGTGTCTTTTAATGAGTGACAGAAGCTGGAACAGTGAAAGAGGCATTGAAGGATGTAAATAACGACATATTGGAATTAACTTGGTGTCCAGATCTTATATCTTATTAAACATAATAGCAGTGCAAACATGTCATACAAAAAACAAAAACAAGACTCATGATTTTTGTACTTTTCCTCATTGGCTTGATATTACTCCTGCACATAGCAGGGTTGTAAATCACTTCACAGCTATAGAAATAAAATGCAATATTGAGGCAATTAATATTGTAACGTCTCGCTTCCCCCTTCCTCCAACACTCCCCCCACCCCACCCCACCCGATGGTTGCCTAGTCACTGAAATGTTTCCATCCTCCAAAAACAACATGGAATGACTCAGGGAACAAGGAGCTCCTCTGCCTCTATCCCAGTCCGACGTTCACCAAAGAAAACACTGATCTAAACTTCCATCCCATCAGTTTAAGTGTAATGAGAAGGAAGGGGGTTCTACTCAACTTCAAACCCACTCCGCCTCCCCCTCAGACATCCCAGGCATTCAACCTCCCCCTGCGCTGCCAAGAGCCCTCTCCAAATCTCCAGCCAGAGTTTGTGTTGAGAAAGAGTTTTCATTTGTTCAACAGTCAAAACATTCAGTGGGAGCGTGAAGCTATGCACTGTACAGGCACGGATGTATGCATAGAAATGAAGATTTATAGAAGACTTTGATGGGCAGAGCAGATTATTCACTATAACTGGAAACATTAACAAGGCTACGGGTTTCCCACACAGCGATAACAGTGTGAGACTATAGACTATAGTTTTATAGACTAAAAGAAACATTTACCGACAAACACCACTGAGAAATGTCTAGGATCCTGGTCCTGGAGAGCTACTGCCCTGCATGTTTTAGATGTCTCCATGCTCCAACACACCTGCTTCTAATGAATTAATGAATGATCAGTCTTTGCAGAAGCCTGATAACAATCCATTCATTTGAGTCAGGTGTGTTCATGTTATCTCAAGTCAAAGTTATCAAGCGTTCTTGAGAATGAACGTCTGATTTCCACCGTCGCATCGGCGTTCAGTTCTTGCTCCGTCATCCGCACTGCATCCTGCCCCACCGGCAGCGTGTCTTAAGCAAACTGTCTTGTTGTGTTTTCGCTCATTTCCATAGCAAAAAACCTAACCGAAATTATGAGTTCTGTCTGATTGGCAGTTGGTGGCTTTCAGAATCGTCTCCGTCAAAAAATAGAACTGCCGCCTATTTTTTAGCAGAGCTGAGCGGAGAGCCGCTCCTGAGAGGCTCCTGGGATGCTCTGGGGCGCTCCTGAGACGCTTCTGGGACGCTCCTGAGACGCTCCTGAGACACTCCTGAGACGCTCCTGAGACGCTCCTCAGACACTCCTGAGACGCTCCTGAGACGCTCCTGAGCCGCTCTGGGGCGCTCCTGAGACGCTCCTGAGACGCTCCTGAGCCGCTCTGGGACGCTCCTGAGCCGCTCTGGGGCGCTCCTGAGACGCTCCTGAGCCGCTCTGGGGCGCTCCTGAGACGCTCCTGAGCCACTTTGGTGGTTCACTTGCATTGAAAAGAGCTCTGTGACGGAGGCAGAGCACGAGGGGGACGTGCCCGGTGGAAATTGGGGGTAGTTCTGCCTTTAAGACATCAGCTATTGTGCTCAGAGAGGGCAGGTTTGAGACGGAGAGGTCGGTGCTCGTCGGCATTTTCCCCTAGAAGCCCATTGTGATTAGGGGCGTACTCACACTTGGCCCAGTTAGCCCCCTCCCCCCGCTGGCCTGCACTCACACTGCAGTTAACATTCAGGGCCAGGGCAAGCGTACTCCAGAACAACAACTTAGGTTGGCTACCGGGGCACGAACAGGACTTTTGGGTCAAACGAGCTCGGACACGGTTTAACTGGGCCAAGTGTGAGTACGCCCTAAGAAGTCAGAAAGCCCTCTGTCAGCGCACACATCACTAGAACCATCTCAGCCAAAAGATATCAAAGCCAGAAAAATAGGCAAAGGGTGTAACTCTAGTAGGACAATCCCTGGTAAAACTATCTCAGACCACTACTCCATGTGTTTACTTACAAGAGTAGCTTGTTGGACTGAAACCATTTCTGTCTGAGCTTTGGATACATACAGTAAAGAAAACTACAGTTTAAGATACAGTAAGTTGTAGTTTTTGGCAGTTTCAATTTGGTTTACGTTTAAAACTTAATTATAACACATTTATTTTCCCCTTCAACAAATCAAGCTTATGGCAATATCCTCAAAGCACAAAAGTTATGAATTATGACTATGTCTGAACAGGGATGACAGAGTGTATTTCATTTCTGCGCCATATCAGTATATTATAAGAATGTTTCTTTTTTATTTTTTTATGTACGGGTAACTAAGTTAACTTTTAACAAGTCATACAGTACAGTTCCCAACTGTCATGGTCACTATAAGCGTGCGTGTGTGTGTTTGTGTGTGTGTGCATAGACAGTATGTGTGTGTGCGTGCGTGCGTGCATCACTTGCAAAAGCACGTGGATCTCCGTGCGCACGTGTGCAGTGCACTGATCAAGGTTACACGTGCTCGTGCGTGATGTGGTGCAGGAAGCGCTGGAAAGTGTTAGGAGCTCAGGAACGGTGGCTGTGATAATCAGCGGAGTGTCACAGTTCATCGCACCTTCTTTACAGTTCACACAAAACATTAGCCTTTGTTTTCACCATTTTCCTGAAGAGTACACAAACACGAAGATAGGGTAGTCTAGTGGCCGTGTGTTTCAACCCCCAAAGTTGGCCTGTGCCTCTAAAACATCCTGACGTCCCAATCGCACAGAGACACGTCGCTAGAAACGTGTCGCAAGCAAAACTTGTCGCTAGCAAAACCATTAAAACAATGGTTTTGCTATGGTAAAGCGCAACTGGCATGCGCTTTTTTTGGCGCCGCGCTTCGTGTTTATTTTGCTTGACGAGCATAAAAGTTAAAATATTCAAAACTTTTCAGCGCATAGTGTGGAGTCGCGCTGTTTGTCAATGTGACAGTTGGCCCAGGCAGCCGTTCTCTTCAGGCAGCCCATCTCCATGTGATTGGGGGTTTATCAAAGCGGTTTATCAAAGCGGTTTATCAAAGCGCTTTATAAGCGACGCGTCTCGGTGTGACCGGGCCTTAGGCAAGAGGCCTGGCGTACCTGCTCCTTATACCGTCATACTGTACCTGCAATTATACTTGTAAGATTCCGATAAAATACCTTATTTTAATTACATGGTACAATAATTCTATAATCTACAGGTTGAACACCAGTTATCTGATTGCTCACACGGTGTCATCAACTGCCACACACTTCAGCCAATCGGATTCAGAGATTGCAATAACATGCTGAAACCCGTGGAAGGTTTCTGTGATTTTGGTAATAGTGTAAGATTATTAGCCTTTATTTTGCTACAGTGGGGTCAGCATAGGGGTAGAAATGAGAGAACACTATCCCCTCTACACACACATCTCAACACAGATTGTTAAGCCCCCCTTTTGCTGTCGTTTGTTTTTATGGTTTCAGCTTTATGTCTACCTTGGGATTACTTCTTCCGGAATCTCTGGGCCGTTCACATCGAGTGCAAACATTTAAAGTCGGAAGAACTGCCTAACCTTTCTCTCCCCCACCTCTGTGTTTTCAGTCACACACACAAACAAACACATGCATAAATGCACAGTCCCACACACACACACACACACACAGTCACGCACACACACAAACACACTTTACACAGACGGAGGGAAGAGAGAAGGCTGGCTGGGGTCATGTGGAGGCCCACTTCTCCTCCGAGGGGGATCAAGGGTCTCTTGTCAAACTAAATATTGACCAACGTTTCCCGGTATCAGCTCAGTATCAGCTCAGAATGGTGCCCGGCCATGCTTGTAGCTAAAACACAGTTAATGTATCACCGTGATTGGCTCATTTGCACAATAACAGCCCAAATTGTTTAGATTACGTAGTCTAATATTCTAGGTTACGGTAGTCTCCTGATAACAAACGCATACATTCAGAGTTGGTTTACAACTTCTTATTGAATAGTCGACATACTGTGACTAAACGTGGCTCAGGGCAAGACGTCAAAATGTGCGTAAAAGTAAAACCGTAAAATACGTCCACAGGCCACGGATCGTAGACAGAGCATGCAGGCAGCCTGTCTGAAGCATAGTGTCACGAGCGAGTGAAGGAGGCAGAAACCAAATGCAGGTTGGTGGTTAGAACAAGCGAATATGTAATAGTGAACACAAAATCTTAGGGCATAGGGAAACACACTTAACAAGACAGATAGACAGACACACAGACACACACACACAGTATACTTCAGTGATTTAGGACATTACGAGGCTGGGTGATTCTGAGCTTTAAAGCCATTTCCCTTCTCAATTGAGGTCCATTGTATTGCTCACTCACTCTCTTGCTCTCTCTCTCTCTCTCTCTCTCTATGTCCTAGTTGAGAGAGAGAGAGAGAGAGAGAGAGAGAGGGAGAAAGAGAGAGAGAGAAAGAGAGAGAGAAAGAAAGAGAAAGAGAGAGAGAGAGAAAGAGAGAGAGAGAGAGAGAGAGAGAGAGAGAGAAAGCTCTCTTCCCACTCTACCCCGACATCTCTCCACCCTTCAGCCCTGTGCTGACATCACAGTGCTAACACAGTCCAGATCTCCTGGTGCATCCTGGTCGGCTACAGACCAGACTGATAAGCCCCTGCTGGGAGGGAAGTGGGGGGGGAAGAGACAATCTTCCTCCACTTCTTTCATCCCATCTCCCATGTTAGTAGAGATACAAAGACAGACACCACAAGAAACACAGAGGAAGGGGCTGGTAGGGGTGGAAGGGAGATTCCTGGCAGGATGCCGTCAATACGAACCCCTTCCCCCGTGATGTTTTGTATCTGGTGGGATTCCAGTCATATTTTTGGGGAACAGAGGATGCTCGATTTGTCTGTTTGTAATTGCCGAAAACAATGGCCATCAAACTGTGGCGATAAAGATGGAGAGACGCCGCTAATTCCACTGTGGCAAACACAAATGGTTAATGACAAGCTAAATAAATGCAGTGCAATCAATGTTATTTTGCCTCCCTCAGGAGACTTGTTCTATGAATGGACGGAGAATGGAGTTGTTTACTAATAGAAGCATCTATGTTTCTATTATACGCTAAGACACTGCAAAACAAATGAACAGCTAGACCCAGGCACCATGTAACTGGAATTAGTTCTGCATTCTTAACCTCGTGTGTAGTGCCTCTTGTCGCACAACAGCTTTTAGGTAGGTTTCAAATTAAAAAAGTCAGAAGTGACATTAGCTTTTTAGCACCTTTAGTATTAGATACAAGCATCAACAGCCTGCAGCTGATTTGACCATTTTGGGGAAACCAAATAATTGCAGCAGCACAATACTCAGGACTAAGCTATGAGCTTACAGCCTTGCTAAAGGTGCCTTAGATTAGTCCTGAGTATTGTGCTGCTGCAATTGTTCTCACCGCGCCGCGCTTCGCGTGTTTTTGCGTTGCGTTACTGTAAACGCGCGTAAAGGTTCAAATACTTCCAACTTTTCGGCACAAGGCGCAGAGTCGCGCTGTTTGCCAAGGTGACAGTTGGCCCAGGCATCCTATCTCTACGTGATTTGTGGTTTACCAAAGCGCTTTTGAAATGGCCAAGCCGTACTGTACGGCAGCTTCGAGGTGCACTCTTAACAAAATGCAGGATTCCTGGAGTCGGTGCCTTGCTCAAAAGACACCCTGGGTGGCCGCAAGAGGGCTCTGAGTACATGTCTCGCTCAACAGTCTTGCATTAAATAAATCCACCTTTCCGTAGCTTAGGCAACAACAACGCCGTACATTATGGTGAGCGACACTTGGTGTAAACCAGAGCACGCTATTACTCTGCCAACAGCATTAGCAGGCTAGTCGCAGCCCTGCCAACAGCATTAGGGCACGCGTCTCTGCTACTTCTCAGCCTCCTGGCACCAGGTAGGTGCCCATACTTCACACCGACACCTGCGGGTCAGCCAAGCCTGGTGAGGTTAGAGAAACTCAGTTACACCGCGCTCAAAGATATTGTCGGAGGGAGGAGTGATGTATTTTCATAAAAATACAATAAAAAATAAGGAAAACAGCTAACAACGCTTGCTTCTCATTCTCGGATGCGGCCTAGGTCGACGTAAATTCTACTTAGTCGATCAAGTTTTAAAGCGAGGTGCTTATAACGTATTGCAGACTAAAACTTGAAATATAAATATCCACATCTACACACGTGTACCTGACAATGGTATTTAAAGAAGTTACAATATTATTTAGGTACGAGGGCTTCAGTATTTCTGTATTTAGTAATATATGTATAAATACTGTATAATATGTTGCCATGTTGAATGTTTGGGAGGGGTCGTAGGTCAAAACATTTGAATACTATGGCCTTGTGATACCATTATATTTCACAACCTCCACACAAAGAGACAGAGAGAGAGAGAGAGAGAGATGGAGAGAGAGAGAGAGATATAGATGGAGACAGAGAGAGAGAGAGAGAGATATAGATGGAGAGAGAGAGAGAGAGAGAGAGAGAGATAGATGGAGAGAGAGAGAGAGAGAGACTGGCCCAGCTGTGGTTGGAGTGTCTCACTGTGTTCTTCCTTCCTCAGAGCCAGCTGAGCCTCTCTCTCTCTCTCTCTCTTTCTCTTTCTTTCTCTCTCTCTCTCTCTCTCTCTCTCTCTCTCTCTCTCTCTGCTATTAATTAAACCATCAAACACATTACAGAAAGAACAGCGCAGGCCTCCGGTCTCGTCAACATCTGATGATTGTTAGCAAACCCCTCCCCCCGCCCCATGACCTCAGTGACCTCTCCTTTCACTTTCGACACTTTAAAACTCTCCCCCCTCTCTCTCTCTCTCTCTCTCTCTCTCTCTAGTTCACTTTCTACTTTGTTTTCTTTCTTGACCCTCACAGGCTAATCCAAGATATTCAATTTGATCAATTACTCAATCCTCTCTCTCTCTCTCTCTCTCTCTGATTGGGTGCACAATGGCAAGGTAGATAGCACCCCGGGGGGTGGGGTGGGGGGAGGGGGTGTATGTGTGGGGGTGGGGGGGTTGTATAAACCTAGGGCTCTCATCTGTTCCCGTCCCATTCGGAGCGTAGATTGCTATCACGCTTCACTCTGGCACTGTGCCGACACAAACATACTATTGTGTGTTTGTGTTCAGAGTTCATGTTCCTGTTTGCTGTTTGAGCTCGTCACAGCAAATATTGTATAGGCATTCGTTTGCAACACACACGCACGCACACATGCACACACGCACGCATGCACACACACACACGCACACACAGGGCACTCATCAGGCATTTGAACCCGAGACTGAGGTGAGAACATGGCGTCTGGGTTCTGAACACACAAACACATCGCCTTGTTGAGACGATAGCGATCTGAAGCCCCCGACCAGCCTAGGGTGACACATATGAGTGGACGGCAATGAGAAGAAACCGATCCCACAGTTAAAGCAGACATCTGTAGTTGGTTTCTTTTCATAATGTATTGTATATTTTTTACTTTTGCTATTTTGTACTTATTATTAAATTAATATATATATATATATATATATACATTCGACCAGGTAGTCCAGGTAGAACAACACATTCTGTTTAAATGAAGCACAACCCCGATTGGCTAATCGGGTATAATTGGTCCGTGTTGGTACAGAGCTTTTGGTCACCTGCCTGGGAGTGCTTTCAGACCCTTATTATATAAAGAAATATAAAAAGAATAATAATTAATTAATTAATTAATAAATAACACACAACAGTAGCTAAACCTTTAAGACATATTGGAGTTCAGTGGTGTAGGGTAAAATAGGAAAATTCATTCAGATTCATTCGCAAAATTCGGGACAGTTGGTCTTCATGGCGGCGGCCATTTTGTCCTACCTGTGCACTCGTGCTGCAGCCCCTTGCCATAGTAGCCCTTCTCGCAGATGCAGTCGTACTGGCCCGTGTGTGTGCCGCACATGCAGCTGGCCATCACGTCACAGCAGTCCCTGCCGGCCTCGCACAGCGACGAGCAGCGCGACGCGTCCTCTAGCACGTAGCTGCCCGTGGGGAGGTCTAGGGGTGGAAATCAAGCACGCAGGGGGAAAACTGGATAAATGAGGTGGCGAGGGCAGTTAAAATTACTGCCACAACTACTGTACCAAGAAAATACCAACTGGAAGATATAGTAAATAATGTGGGTGTCTAAATAAATATTATTATTAATATTATTATAGAATTCTATGACAATATTAATGATTCACTAATATCTATATAACAATAATAATATAAGTAGTAGTAAAATTTTATAAACATATGTTGGTAATAGGTAATATTCAATAGGTAATAATTAAAGTGATATTTTCTCATTTTTACTGGATAAGAGGGTTTTGTCCCCAATTTGACCCCAGGCCAGTAGAGGGACCTGTCTGTGGAAACAGGGAGATGTTTGACTAGTTTTAGTGCTGCTGTTGGCAGAGGTGAAGCTCAGACAGACCGGAGGCTGCGCAGATAACAGCGCTTTCATGGGTGTAATTCAAAATAGTCTTATCCAGACTTTGTCTAGCCAAAACCAACTGATTTAATACTGTGCCTACTGTCTGGGATTTGAGTCACAGCCTCTGCATAGCGTGCGCTTGAATGTGTGTGTGTGCGTGCACGCGCACATAATATTCAGCGATTACATTATTACATTATATTTAAGGCAATAAGGCACCGGGCGTTCACACAATAACCCCATGAGCAATGCATTGTGGGAAGTCTTTCCTATAGTGTGGGAACGGGGCGAGACTATCTGCAGTCTGCGTGGAAGTGGCTGCTGGCACGACATTAGAGACCGTAAAGACCATGTGAAGCACACATTGTGCGACTCCGTGTAAAATATTATTCGTTTCCTATTGGCTATGCACAGACCTCTGACAGAGTCAAGGCCCTAACTCGTGAATTACTGCCGCAGGGCCAGTGGTAATGGTGGGAATTCTGAGGTTTCAAAGTAGCGCTTAGTAGCTTCACACACATTTATCAATGCGCAGAAGTGGGTGCAGCTATCTCTGTGCCATGTAAACCTTCGAGACTGATAGAGCATGAGTAGCTTCCTGAAAACCAGTATTACTCTAAGTTTGGCAGCTATTTTAGATTTAGTCTTAGTCTTAAATATTTGTAATATCATTTTTCTCTCTTTAAACTAATGCAATTAGTCTAATGTTGTAGCCTTTTGCATATCGGTAGCATAGTCAACAGTGAAGTAATCCTAACCTTTTATTTTGGCCCGGTAGCACAATGTATTATTTTAATTCAAATCATACTAATACTCATAATCATACACTTAGCCTGGTAGAACAATATGACAAGTTATTTTTCATTTTTATTTTGATATAGCATACTAGGCTATATCAAACTAAATAACAATAAGCTATTTGTTAACTTTTTTTAAACTGACGGTTTTCTGTAGATCTGTCCAAACTCACTCACTCACAAAAGCACAAAATTATAGTTATATATCTGTCCATCTGCTACTGCAGTCGTGTGTGAACGCGTTCGTGACAACGCGGTCTTGCCAGCTAGGTTTAATGTTGTGCTGCGCGCTTATGTGTGCCGTTACAGTAAATCATGCACATGCAGCTTTTTTATATGTAAGTTATACCACTAATGTTTAAGTCTTGTCTTTTCAATGAAAATATAACTTAAATTGAATAAAAGTTTTTATTATAAAGAACCTATTTCGTCTCGTAACATCTCGTTTTAGTCATGGAAAAAAAGTTGTTGAATTAACACCCAAGAAAAGATTTAAACTTTCATAACGAGCCAAGGTGGTTGCTTCAAAATCCAACAAGATCACATTAGCATAGCCTTCCGATGCTAACTAAAAAACTAATTAAATGTTGATTATCTATACTTTTTACAGTAAAGTACTGGAAAGTACAACCTCACACTGGTACCACAGTATATTATACACAGTAAACCTATAAGATCACAAATGTATACAATAACATTGGGTCCTTCCTTCAGCTTACACACTATACCTTTAAGAAGATCACAAATGTAAACAATAACACTGGGTCCTTCAGCTGTCCCGTTTACTGAATCTTACACACCACACCTTTAAGATTACAAATGTATACAATAACACTGGGTCCTTCCTTCAGCTTACACACTATACCTTTAAGAAGATCACAAATGTCCTTCAACTGTTTACCTTCGTGAAGCGCGTAGCGAGCCAGGGCCTCGAACTCAGCGAAGTTGTGCACCAGGTAACAGTGCTGGTCCTTGGGGTGCGATGCCATGTCGTGGAGCTCTCTGATGTTGCCCTGCCAGATGCCCAGGGTAAAGATCTCCACACCACGTTCCCGGAGAGAGGCGGCCACTGGCCGCGGGTCCCCGCCGTTGGAGTAACCGTCGGTTATCAGGAAGATCACCTTGGTGGCGTTGGCACGAGAGTGCCGCAGGATTTGCTGTTGGGGGACACAGACGGTTCATTCGGGTGATGAAGGTGACTTTAAATTGCTTTGTTAAAAGGCTTCTTTTTAATTAAGCCTAACTTTTACAGTTGGTCAGTTGTGTTTGTGTCTGTAGATTCAGAGTCAGAAAACTTTTTTAATCCCAAGGAGGGCAATTCATTTCATTAATAAAATAGTGATCCTGATCTGAACTAAATGTTCATGTAATTTGCCCAAATGCAAATTGCAATGATGCAATGATAGATGACAGTTGGAAAATGAAATAATACGTAATCTTTACTTTGATCGTAAAATGTAAACATCAAAAGCCATTCAGTGTAATCTTCTTTTACACTGATAATAAAAAAAAAATAAATAAATAAACAGTTGAAAAATCAGCCAAGACACAACTCATGGCTATTTCAGTAATGTACTGTAGTAAAATAAAGAGGGATAACTTTTCAAATACGCCTCACGCCTCAAAAGCATTACTCAGCCTGCCAACGCGCTACCAACATAGCTCGGGCTTTATTGACACGACTAAATTGAATAACGAAGAACGTCACACACGACCACTAAAAACAGCCCTCAACCGTCGGGTTCCTCAAAACCCTACATCAGCAGTACAGGGAGGGACGCAAAGAGAATGCTCTACAATTGTAATTACCTCTCTTACAGACTAGGCAGCTGGCTTGCTAATGGTTTAAAAACCACCAGAGAACACTGGGTAAAGGCGGGCTAGCCTGCGGACCAGACTGTCGTGTTTCACCACAGACACCGGCTGCCATTCCCAGGCTAACATTAGCTTCCATTTACAAACCACCACACACACGCGCACGCACGAACACGCGCACACACGCACTACAATTAGCCAGGAGGTTCGAGCTGCAGAAAACATGTCTTTATTTTCTCAGCAAGAAAGGAAAGTTCATCCATCTGCTCGCACCAGTGTGTGCGCGCCAAGTTGAAAGTGGTGTTGTTGTTATGTTGAGTTGTATTAGGATTTTAGGACTTTAGAGCATCTGGCACAGCCATAAGAATTGTTAGACACCGGTCCATCTGGGGAGCCATCCATCGAAACAGTTTGAACTCAAAATACTTGGCAGTTGATTGGATAAACTGATCTGGTCACTGTTGTTTTCAAGTTGTTTTCAAGTAGCTTTCGCTGTCGTCACACCTAAACCACGCCCGTACCCATCATATGACGCCAATTGGTCAATTCAGTTGTTAGTTGGACTCAAGTCTCAAGGATTTAAAGCTCTTCGTGCTGATTCTCGCGGCAAAGTCAAAGTGAAGCTAGTGGGGATGCGATCAAACGCGTATATATATGCGTGTACCTGTGTGCAGCCAGCCTAATATAACAATTTACACGAAGATGAGGCTTTGAAGGGCAACTCGGGTTACAGTAGAACAATGCTTCAATTTTTAAACCTTTACAAGACACAAACTACGTATAAAACAAAAAAGAAAAAAATGACACAATGAATACAGCTGATTCCTATCAACCTCTGCATATTTTTACCTTCTTATATATACAGTACACGTAACGGATATACACTACAGAAGCAACTTGTGTTGGACATCTGACATAAGACACCTGATGGCTACTGTGCGCGTACTACAGATGTGTAGTACAGATGTGATGTACCTGTTGTACCCCATAAAGAACAGTAGCGTATGTGTGCGTGCGAGTGCATTGGTGTGTGTGCCGTGTCCAATGGTAACGTCATATCTCCTGTTGAAGATGTGTGTGTGGTGTGTGCTGAGGAGAGAGAGAAAGAGAGAGCCAGAGGGAGAGAGAGCTCTGTTCTTTATTGTTTAATTGGCTCCACTTCAAGCGATATCTGGCAGGAGACAAAATTACAGAGCCTGAGACAGAAAATGAAAAGAGAGAGAGAGAGAGAGAGAGAGAGAGTACAGCAGTGGGAGAGCTTGGTGTTTCTGATGCAGACTCCCTGGGCTTCGGCTTCCAAGCCCAGGGAGTCTCTCTGCTCGCCCTCCCAGGCATTGGTGAACCCTGACAGGCCTGCTTCGTTACGGGGAGAGGGAGGTGTGGGGAAGAGGGGGGGGGGGGGGGGGGATAGGGACACGCCGGCCCTTAAAACGGCCCCTGCTGCCCGTCACCACAATGATGTCAGTGCGGGGGGTGTTTATGTTTCTGTGTGTGTGTGTGTGTGTGTGTGTGAGCACACCTGTGTATAAGGATGTTTTAAGTTTTAATGTCACTCAAGTGCTGTGGGATTACAGTGTGTATGTGTGTGTGTGTGTGTGTGTGTGTGTGGGGGGGGGGGTGTTGTTGTACTTCTTTTATTAACCGACTGCTTCAAGCGCTGTGGGAACCGCGGTGGTTCCCGCCTGGCCGTGACTCAGTGGCCCGGCGCTACGGCGGCGTCGAGATGGAGATGCCACCGTACCAGACGTACGCAAGCACACCCACTAATAGCACGCTCCAGAGCGCTGCCCGCATACTTGTGGTTGAACGGTGCCAACATGAAGGCGACCGCGCGGGCCAGCATGCGGTAAGGGGAACCATGGGAACCGCCCCTCGGCAGTAACTGTCGGGCCTCCGGGCTTATCATTCCAAACGTGCAGTAAATACAGTTCATTAAAGGCAGTTACAAGTTAAAAGGGTTTCACTAGGATATGTAGCCTGCTGTATATTCAAGCCTACAGGTGTGAAGAGCACCTTTACCTTTTCCCTGTACAGCTAGTCTTAGCATTGTTGCTCACACGTCTGTATACATAATTCCGGCACAATGCTATTGACCTTTCCCAAGCCCCGCCCCCTTTTTGCATGTCCTCCAATGACAGTTGAGCATTTTTTTGAATCTGACGGAACCTTCCGTCAACTGTCTCTTTTGCTGTAATAGCTTTCTATGGTGTTTTGTCCTACCTAGTTACAGTAACTATATAGGACAAGTGAAAGGGGCGGGGCTTGGGAAAGGCCAATTACAGTGCTTTGTTTATTAATGTCAGCCCTTCGGTTTCTTATAAGCAGTAGCCACAGCCTAATTAATTAACGAACATAAATTTGCGTTAATTAATTAACAGATTTACAAGACCCGCCAACAGTTTCCCAACAAATTATTTAGTTTAACATCCCATTTGGTCATTGAATAATGTAGTCGTGCGTATCAATCAAAATACCTCTCCTGTCAAGTAGGCGGGTCTTCATGCAGTTAGCCAAGGCTGTGTCGCAGACTTTACGTCACGTAAAGGCTGGCTCTGCGATGCTAACATGCAGCTAACGGATCTGAATCATTCCCCGTTCGCTCTGTTCCATATTTTTGACTCTTATAGGACAGTCGACGTCAAGTGTAAGAACAGAGCTCTGGTAGGCCGGTATTTGTCAAAATGGTTCCCCGTACTGCCAAATATCTTGTTGCCGAGAGGAACTGCCACCCTGTCTTAAAGAATTTCCATCAAGATCGATTTCAATAGCAAACGCTAGCGTGACACGGTCTGAATGCTGTGTCAGAGGCCCGTCTACTCAACTAAGAAAACATTTCTAGGGGAAAAACTACCTCAGTGTATTGAAATTCCAGACCTTTCGCTCAGCGAAACACTATTTTCCTGCTAACTTTATCTCCAGGTGTGCAGACTCGTCAGTCAAGGTTTCCGATCATCGAAAAAACGTAGATTTATCAAACATCTATTTTTCATTGACAGGACTACTAAACCACAGCCTCAAAAAGTGTTTAATAAATGGCAAAATACTAACTAATGGAACCTATTAACAGCCACGTCAGCTGGTCAGAATGTACTGACGTTACGGCAATCTGTCAGGAGCCCATATCAATTTCTCGTGTACAGTGACCGACACCCGGCATGCACTGTGTCTGGCAGACCTTCCTCAAGTCCAAAGAAAGAGCTGTAAGATAGCATGGCGTTGCACAGGTTGGATGGTGAAGTTATAGGAGAGAGGGAGAGAGAGAGAGAGGGAAGGAGAGAGAGAGAGGTAGTGAGGGAGATGTAGAGAAAGGGAGAGAGACAGAGAGAGAGGGGACACCTCGGTAGATTCCAGAACACCTCGAACTATGCTAGTGGTTTTGTGTGTGTGTGTGTGTGCGTGCCTGCGCAAACACATCCAAAGCACACACAGCGACAAATCGCCCGCCTTCTGAAACCTGGGCTTCCACCAATCACGGCGGAGCACGGCGTCGCTATAGCGACGACGATGATGATGATGATGCTGAAGCATTCCATCCCCATGCCGTGGTGTTTTTTTCTGCTCCATTCACCTTTTATTGTAGTTTCATTTGACTGCCTAGCTATTCCTTTGGAGTCTCCCACTCCAGAACCTTCTCTGGAAGTAGGCTCAGAGACCTGAAAGTATTCTAGGACAGCATGAAAGGCTGAATGCACCTAAATGGCCATAGAGTTGTATGCAGTGGTTTGTTTAGTTCAGTGGTTACTGAACTTGTTTTTCCTTTCAATTACTTTCCAAGTCTAAGTAAGTAGGCACTTGAAAATGTTTTTTCTTATAGAAGCTATCTCTTATAAAAAGGAGAATTCTCCCCTCCCGTCCCACCCCTGTAGGACCTAGAGCTACCCCTAGAAGCACAAGAGTCGTCAACAAGCTAGATGGCTTTAGCGGGCAGAGCAGGATTTGCTCAGAACCTTGCAGAGCAGCTTTCTCCTGCACCCTGGACATGGAGCATCTTTAGAGCACACCACAGCTTAATGATTTTGACTCCC
Organism: Amblyopsis rosae; assembly: GCA_025399935.1. NCBI lineage: Eukaryota > Metazoa > Chordata > Actinopteri > Percopsiformes > Amblyopsidae > Amblyopsis > Amblyopsis rosae. The sequence continues at coordinate 3,882 of JAODTR010037095.1, read as the reverse complement.
TGGGAGAGCTCAAAGCTCTGATGAAAAATAAACAAAACGAACGTATCGAGAGGATGTTTATTCTAGTGTGCTACACTTGATAAATGTTTAACTTTGTAATAGGTATCCCTTGACAAAGATTAAAATAAGTTAAAGAAGTTATAGAAAAGCTAAATCAATGTATGTTCTATATACATGTCTATTGCTTGTTTTTACAGTGTGTACCTTTAGAATGCCCCAGTTCCACTGCCGGCTGAGAGCCAGATTTAATAATGCTTTGGTTACACTGACAACATGTTCTGGTATTGTGATTTGCTTCCAAATGATGACCTTTTCGCATAAATGTCAATTTCTCCGCCAATCACTGCTGATTGATGCAATACAGGAACCACAGTGTACAGCCTACATTCATGAAGGCCCATTTGCAACTTACATTTTATATTGTCTGGCTTTGTCCAGGCGCTTCTTCGCCAGAGCAAGTTAAAAACCAGTGATTGGTCCACCAGAGAGGATAGGCAGGGCTAAAGAGGTATAAGCTAGCGCTCTTACTGACCTTTAGTTTGGTTTAGAGTTATTTAACATAGCGGTTCGCCAATATCTATTCACTTTGAGTAACTACACCATACAGACTGTAGCTTTAACTTAAACACTTTTGAAACAGAGTATAGCAACTGTATTTATACAGCCTAGTGCTTTTCCAACCTCCGGGCCACTCAAAGCGCTGTACATGACTGCCTCATTCACCCATGCACACACACGTTCGCACACCGACGGTGGTGTCAGCCCCGCAAGTTGCCATGCGACCAGCGACTTATTGATCACCTGGTGCACCGCACTATATCACAAACGCCACCGCCGTCAATAAGACGAGCGCAATGCAGCACGGCAGCTAGAGAGTTCGTTTTCTCACGTGGTGTGGAGATTGAACCGTCATCGCAGAGTCAAAGGGAAGGGGAAGGATTCACCAGTGAAGGACGAAGAGTCACGGAAACACTATCTGCTCTACCATTCCTGCACATTTTTGTATTGTTTTCGCAGGCCTGTGTCAGAAGGAAGAAACATATTTGCAGGCATCCCATAGTCTGTACGAAAAGAAAATCAACCCGACTGCATCCACTTGGAAAGTTCTCTCTCTCTCCGTCGGAAGTGAGAGCTTGTTTTGACATGCTATCTGCTCTTGGCCTGGGTGGTAAGGATAACAACAGCAGCTATGCAGGGCCCAGAGGAGCAACACACAAGCACAAACGCACATAGACAACCACAGCCAAACATACATGTACACAGATGTAACCGCACAGAGACATGGATCCACATGCACACAAACACACAATTTTATAAATGACACACTGTAACTACAGTACACACACGAACACGCTAACACAAGCTAGACTGTGTTGAGCTATATCTCCGAGCACAAAGTCTGTATACGGTGGTTGTTGCCAGCAATATTTTGCTTCTGTGACTTCTGATCTGTTTACTCAGCATTCATTTGTCATCTGTCTACTGTTTCATAAGGAAACAACATTATTTGGGTGGGTGGTCTACTAAAAGCGTATTTATTTTAGAGTATCTTCCCCACGGCACAATCTGCGGTTGCGTGGCAATGTTCAAAGACGACTCAATTTCACAAGTGCTTACTGCTAAATGTGTGTGTATGCTGTATTGCAGCTTGTTTAGATTCTGAGACCGATTGAACTGGCATTGCTGAAGCATCACCTGGTGCTTGAACAGTGTGTATAGCGTATGCCTTCTTTGCCAGAACATATCTGGCTTTCTGGCTGTAGTTCTGTGGCTGACTGCATCGAGCAATCATACCCTTACACAGTACAGGAGGCCTACAGCAATGTGTTTGGATTACGTATACTGTAGCAGTCGTTTACGGTACGTACGATTCTCACCTCAGTCTAGCCTATTTGCAACAATGTTCAACTCAGTCCCTAATTACTTAAAAACATGGCTGTTTGGTCCCTCAATGCATCTTAAATAGATGTAAGAATAAATGTATCTCAGTGTCAATACAAATATTAAATAGCGGCAGATAAGGAAAGCTATATTGAAAGGATTTAAGCATGTTTTTGCTTCTAGGGTATCGTTGTTTGTAAATGGATGCTTGTTGTTATATATTTGTTTTATTTAATTAACACCATTTTTACGTGGGATATTTGTTATTTGTCTATATATAAATCTTTATTTTGTGGGACAATGAAGTTCATCTTGAATCTTTAGTTTACTGTAGTTTAATCGTTTAATGTCAATCTTACTGACCACACCTTTAAAAACTGACCATATCTCAGCAGGCATGTCAGCAGATCACAGGCGTTCGTTGGTTGGTCTGTTCAGCATCTGTCTCCGCCAACAGGGACAGTGACAAGACCCGTTAGATAACGGTGGAGCATACGACGCCTCTCGTCACCACAGATACCAGAAAAAAGAGGCCGAGCCTGGCCGGGCTTCTCTCTCAGGCACCTCGAGCTGGAGGAGATCTACTGTACTGTCTAATCCTATACTCCTATAAATACATGCCAAGGAAAGCCTTCCAAGTATTTGCCTTCCTACTCGCTTCCCACTCGCAACACTCCTTTGAAAGAGCGATATTCACCCTAAACAATCTTATATTTTCAGTTAGTTAGTCAGTTTAAAGAAAGCAACATACATACTGCCCCATACACGTAACAACACAACATCCATCATCACCAGGATGTTTCCACCCACCAAAACAGGTATAATTGGTCCCAGTTCGGTTCACTTTGGCAGGAAAGCGTGTGATTGCGGCCATGGTGAAGGATCAAGGGACGCTTGACAGTTGGGCAGGTAATGGCTCAACACAGAACTGAAGAGCTCCTTGTAAGCCTGCTGGCTCTTGTCACAAAACCATCCATCAAACCCAATGAGAGGGACAGAGCAATGATAAGTGTGTGTACGTGCGTGCGTGTGTGTGTGTGTTTAATGTGATGCCATGGGCAACCTCCCAATTGAAAAACACACCCAATATCTTCCTCGCAGAACCGGAGCTGCTCTTAACGGAGCTCAGAGTTTAGCAAAACATTTCAGACAATGTTGCAATCAGATGTGGTGTTGTGGGTAATTGGACAAGGCGGCTAGGAGAGGTTTGCTTGGCAGACAAACAGGCTGTACCAGTGAGAAGGTACGAAAGAATATAGGTGAGGAGAGAAAGTACACTACACAGAGATGGCACACGACTATAAGTGGAACATGAGAAAGAGAGGGACATTTTAATAATGCGCTTGGCACTATTTTAATTGTCGGTAAAAATTGCCTTTACTTGGCCGTAAAAGCAATTCAATAAACGTCACGTCATTTCATAAAAGCAATTCATCACAGGTCAATAACTCAACCAAAACATGAAAGAAGTTACAGTATCATTTAAAAGGCCAAATCTTAATTGGATATTCTGTCAACAAAAACAAGTCAGGGTGCCGTCTCTGGCGCCAAACTGGTGTGGAGGGGAATGGGAAGGTTGGGGAAGGGGGGGTCGGGGGGGGTCGGGGGTGGGTTTTAAGGAGGGGCGTGGAGCCAGAAAACTGTTTTAGGGGTTCTGGCGCGGTTAGAGCTTCCGTACCAATTAAGTACATTTCATATGAACTTTGACAGGAGAGCCAAATGCCGTGCCAGGACCTTTTATGTTGAGTGTTTTGGTAGTCACTTTGCTTCAATAAGCCAGTATTACTCTCTCTCTTTCTCTACCTCTCCCCCTCTCTCTCTCTCTCTCCCTCTCTCCCTCTCTCTCTCTCCCTCTCTCTCTCTCCCTCCCCCCTTCTCTCTCTCTTTCTCTCCCTCTCTCCCTCTCCCTCCCTCTCTCTCCCTCTCTCTCTCTCCCTCTCTCCCTCCCTCCCTCTCTCTCCCTCTCCCTCCCTCTCTCCCTCCCTCTCTCTCTCTCTCTCT
>JAODTR010037084.1:0-20482 GCA_025399935.1 Amblyopsis rosae | reverse complement strand
TAAATATGGTGGGTGATTAGTAATTGGAGTCAGGTGTGTTTGGTGGTAGAGAGCAGTGGCACAAGTCTCCGCCTTGGAATGCCTGTGTCAGCAGGAGTAGACACACCCCCTAGCCACTACTAACCCTTCAACAGTGCAGGATCCTCACAAGAGGTTTAATAATAAATACTGATAAAGGATGATGTCCATCCATGGAAGCTTGCATGCATTATTCATAACAGCCCAGGCCTGGTCAATTCATAAGCAGTGTTGGGCAGTAACTACAGTAGTTAGTAGTTACAAGTTACTGTAATACTGGTACTTTTTTCAGTAATTACTTTTTCCAAAACGGTATTACAAGAATGAGATTTCCTAGACTTCCATCTATTTTCCTGGTCCTAGCAAACTTAGGGCAAGCTAGTTGAACCAACCTGTCAATCATCTGGTTTGAGAGGCTGCAATGTTTTCCCTTTGGCTGATTGTTGACCCCTAAGGTTCATTATTGTTCCAGTAAAGAGGATTCAGTTCTAAAATGAGCTGGCTACACAGGTTGTGATTTTTCAGAAGGGGCAAGGCAAGGTAGTGATTGGGAATGTAATACAGTATGCCAAATGCCGTAAATGTAAAAGTATTGTAACAAGTAATGTAACTAATTATTTGTAATACCCAGCAATAAGTAAAGTAATATTATTACTTTTTGAAGGAGTAATAAGTAAATAGTAACATATTACTATTCCTGAGTAACTTGCCCATGTCAACACCCAGGGGTACTGATACTTATTATAGGACATAGAGAAACATGTTAGTTGGTTGGCTATACACTACTGATAAGCCAGGAGCCTTTATATGTGTCTCTATGGGCTACCAAACAATTGCAACCTTCTCTCTGTCTTCATGGGATGCCATCTATCCATTGCTCCCACCATCTCTCCCTCCCTCCCTCCCTCCATGCAGAAGGGCACTGAGCGTCCAAACATACCGTGGCTCAGTGAGACCTTGTGGAAGACCGCCTGTGAGCTGGAGGCTAGCCTGCCCTGCTTCAAGGGCCTCAGCCACAGCCTCACCAGCACCCACATCCCTATCAAACTAGGTAAGAGCCAGCAGCAGCAGTATCAGCTAGTGAAATGTGCCGTGCCTTCATTAAGTACTTTCAGGAAGGAACAGTTGATTGATATCATATGCACAGTACACACATAACATAATTGTCTTCCAAAGTAAGAGCTACAGTGAAGCTGCTGGTGGCTAGATCATCGTTGCTGGTCATTAAGAGGAATGCACTGTAGCATTGCTGTTTTGGTCTGTGTTGACAATATACTGTAAGGTACAATGATACAATGAAGCGTACGCGTGTAAGGAGAGCATGATGATGCAAAGGGAAGTATTCTCTATATGCTTTTGTAGGCGGTCTGGAGGTAGCCCTCAACCCAGAGAGCTGGGAGGGCTATGAGCCAGCCAGTGAAGAGAGGGAAGGGGACAATGGACACATAGGTCAATGGAGTGAAAAGCTGGGAACCTTCCAGAAACTTGTCCTTATCAAGAGCTTCATGGAGGAGAAGGTACGGGTGTATTGGGTGTGATGTGCCATCTCCAGCCTGCCCCAGCATGGCTCTCACTCACTCTGTCCATGTGCAGGTGGTGTTTGCTGTGACAGAGTTTGTGATCATCAACCTGGGCCAGCAGTTTGTGGAGACCCCCCCAGTGGACCTGGCCACCCTCTACAGAAACATGTCCTGCTCCACCCCGCTGATCTTCATCCTCAGTACCGGCTCAGACCCCATGGGGGCGTTCCAGCGCTTTGCCATTGAGAGGGAGTACAGCGACAGGTGAACTGAGGAGTCCTTAGCTTCTCCATATGGTATCACACATGACCCTAAAGGAAAAGTGACACTAACGGCCTATTTATGCTTCTGCGTTGCACCTACGTGGACTCTACGCCCTAGGCTCCGCGTAGCAACGTACCCTACGACGTACCTTACGCCGAGGCTTACGAGAGGCTCTGGCACAATGCTCTGGTATAACCTCTCTGTCCTCCTGCCCTGCAGGGTTCAGTCCATCTCTCTGGGCCAGGGCCAGGGGCCAATAGCAGAGAAGCTGATCAAGGAAGCGCTGATAAATGGGGACTGGATCTTCCTGCAGAACTGTCACCTGGCTGTGTCCTGGATGCCAGCCATGGAGGAGCTCATCAAGACCTTCTCTGAGCCAGGTGGGAGACCACACATCAATACATGACACAGTAGTGTAAAGTGCTGTCTGAAGGTGTCTCTAACACACACACTGCTACTGTGTTTGGTGATCAGCATGTGAATAATGTGTTTGTGTTGTAGTAAGTACCATTCCTGTCTGTGCCCTTATAGGCACAACCATTAGCAAGGATTTCCGTCTGTTTCTCAGCTCCATGCCTAGCAAAGCCTTTCCTGTCACGGTGCTTCAGAACTCTGTCAAGGTATGAATGGTCATACACTACAGTCGGTACAATATAATACACTACAGTCAGCACAATACAATACACTACAGTCAGTACAATATAATACACTATAGTCAGCGCAATATAATACACTACAGTCAGCACATTACAATATAATACACTACAGTCAGCTATGGGATGAACCATCATTACATCCACTGTTTCTATGTTTGCTGCTGTTGCCAGGTGACCAACGAGCCCCCTAGAGGTCTCCGTGCCAACGTGCGGCGGGCGTTCACTGAGATCACCGGCAGCTTCTTTGAGGAGAACAAACTGGGCCGCCAGTGGAGAAAGATGGTGTTTGGGCTCTGCTTCTTCCACGCCATCATTCAGGTCACACACACGCACACACATGCAGACACATGACGAGATGAACACTGTTGTGTGTGTTCTAGGTATGATATGTGTGTGTGTTACAGGAGAGGAAGAAGTTTGGCCCTCTGGGCTGGAACATCCCCTATGAGTTCAGTGACAGTGACAGAGAGTGTGCCCTGCTCAACCTCAAGCTCTACTGCCAGGAGAGCAGCGTTCCCTGGGACGCACTCATCTACATCACCGGTACTGGCCCCTGTGTGTGTGTGTGTGTGTGTGTGTGTGTGTGAAGGCACTTTTACACCCAGCGCAACACGAAAAAGCAACAATTAATTATTTTTTATGCATTATTGTAAATGACACTATGAAAATGCAAATGAAAACGCAACATATATTTTATTTGCTTCAAGGTCGATTCTTTTTTTTTTACTTTCGCCAGGCGATTAAATGGGTTTAACTAATCACAATGAACTATCACATGACAATAGCGGAAATGTTTACATTACATTCTTATAAATTATAACTTATAAATAGGCCTATTAGATAGTGTTTTTTTATAACAAGATTGCATTGGCTGGCAGTATACTAGGCTACTTGCCCACATATGAACATGGATTGCTGTATTATAAGAACCACAATCCATATAATTTGAACTGTGTCACTTTCAATGCTGCCAAGACTAGTGGCATTCGCATTTGTATTCTTGTTTAACAGCATCACTGTGTACAGTAACATGGTGAAGGTCGGCTGCATGGCTATCAAGTATGTGAATTAGCCTAAAAGGGGCTCCAGCATAGCTGATTATAGACTGAGATTAGCATGTTTGTAGCCCGCTGCTTTATTTGGTGGCACTCAAAAACTATACTATAGTCTCCATACAATGGAGTTCTGTATGTGGTCCCTAGCAAAGCCCTGGACAAGCTCCAGTATGTACAAAACTCCACTGCCAGGGTCCTCACTCGCACCAAGCAGCACATCACCCCAGCCCTTACCCACCTTCACTGTCATTGTTTACAGAATCCTCCTCCTCACTTACAAATCCCTTCATGCCCTTGCACCACAGTGCTGTACCTCCTTGACCTCCAACCCTACTCTCCATTCCCCACACCAGACTCCGTACCTTCAGAGACAGAGCTTTCAGTGCAGCAGAAAGTTCTGTCAGATATCCGCAACGCTCCACCCTTGGACATATTCAGAACCCATCTGTCCACCACAACCTACCATCTCCCCTAGCACCACTTTCCTGTAGCCTGTTATTGTCCTTGTTTTGTTTGTTTTACACTGACAACACTGTAACGTGTCCTTGGGTTTCTTGAAAGGTGCTATATAAATTGAAGGTAGTACCATTATTATTACACCAGGCACTATGCTGAACTGTACAGTAGAACACATTCTCTCCTCCGCATAAGTGCATCAGCAGGCTACCACAAAAGGAAGGCACTATGCACCCTGCACCGCAGCAACAGGCAACACACCTAACGTCAATCAGTTCACCACATAACGCACCACACCCACTCTTGTCTTGTACTTCACAAATGAATGTCTGAAATAACACGTTGCATAGATGTAAGTTTTGCTGTCGCGCTTGGTGTGAAAGGGCCTTGAGGCTGAGGCCTGTGTTGTGCTGTCTCCAGGGGAGATCACGTACGGAGGCCGGGTCACAGACGTGTGGGACCAGCGCTGCCTGAGGACCGTCCTGAAGCGCTTCTTCTCCCCTTGCAGCCTGGAGCCAGGCTACACCTTCTCTTCCTCAGGTGCCTCCATCATGACCCTCTCAGGGGGCTCCATTGAGCTCATCCTTACTATGCATTACTACTAAGCCCTTGATTTGACTGGGATCACTGTGTATTGGTCAGGCATCTACTATGCTCCAGAGGAAGACCGTCTGGATCAATATAAGAAGTACATTGAGAACATGCCCATCATAGATGATGCTGATGTGTTTGGCATGCATGAGAATGCCAACTTGGCCTTCCAGGTTAGGAACACAACTGATCGTGTAACGTGTAGCACAACATGTACTCTAAGAATGATCAATTATCAAATTATAGACTGCTGCATCACTGCATTAAAATAGCAAGTTTTACTGTAAAAAGAAACACAATTATGAATTTATGATTTGTTTTTTAACATCAAACAAATATATGTTCCATTCTAACTTACTGGGTCCTGTGAATCACACCCCAAAATAAATAATATTAAAAAAATAAAAATAAACATTACAATTAAAAAAGACAATAAGCTAGATAAAGGTTTAACAAATGTTAAATGTGTGTGTGTGCGTGACCACCTCTACAGCGCAGAGAGACCATGACCCTGATCAACACCATCCTGGAGGTCCAGCCTCGATCATCTGCCCTTAGCGGAGCGAAGAGCAACGATGAGATAGTCCTTGAGCTGGCCGACTCCATATTGACTAAAATACCTGGTACACACGCACACACACACACACACAATACCTAGCTGATTAACTATGGTGGTCATCATTATCATGTGTGTGTGTGTAGTGTGTCTGGACATAGATGAAGCTTTAGAGTCCCTGTTTGTCCAAGATGAACACGGTCACCTCAACTCCCTGACAACGGTGCTGACCCAGGAAGTAGACCGCTTCAACAAGCTTTTGAAAGTGATCAGAGTGAGACACAACACACACGCGTGACTTGTGTGTGCTGTTTCTTCCATGACACACGCGTGACTGTTTTGCGTGTGCTGTTTCTTCCATGACACACGCGTGACTGTGTTGCGTGTGCTGTTTCTTACATGACACACCCCAGGTGTCCCTGAACACACTGAAGAAGGCCATCGCTGGTCTGGTGCTGATGTCAGAGCAGATAGAGCGCATCTACAACAGCTTACTCAGCAACCAGGTGCCAGGGCACTGGGCCAACTCTGCCTACCCGTCCCTCAAGCCCCTGGGCTCCTGGGTGCGGGACCTGGACCTCAGGACCGCCTTCATAAAGGTATCAGAGAACCAGCATACACATTAATATGATGAATACACACACGCACAAACATACATACATACATACGTGTTCTCTGTTATCTGATAGCAATGTTGTTATTATTAGATGTGGTAACAGCAGTCAGTAAGTCATTTGACTGTGTTCCTGCGTGTATATGCACATATTACATTATGTGATCTAGAGATTGACTGACTGAATTATAGCACAGTCCATTGTGGGATCTTCCCAAAGGCAAAGATTATTACGCATGCACGCACACACACACACAGGGTGCCGACTATGTAGGTCAGTTTAATAAGGGTAATGGCTAAAGAGAATCATGTGCAGTCCCCAAAATGCACATGCATGCGCTCACAGTCCCTGTGGAGAATCGGAATAGCTTGGTGCCTATGACCTAATGTGTACCATTACGAGTAGTGTACTGTATCAGTAGTGACCCACACAATGAAAACAACTGACTGACTCTCTCTTTCTCTCTCTCTCTCTCTCTCTCTCTCTCTCTCTCTCTCTGCAGAGTTGGATGACAAGAGGTGCTCCCAAATCCTTCTGGCTGTCAGGATTTTTCTTCCCTCAAGGCTTTCTTACAGGTGTTACATTATAAGTAACCTTTAAGGAGCGAGTTAAAAAGCACAATGTGTGTCTGGATCCGTGCTAGTGTGTTACACAGCTTTAACTTCTCTCTGAGCCCCTACACTTGACCTGTTGCACTTGTTCCCTGTGATTATTGCCCTTCAGAAACACTGTTTCATGTAACATGCTTTCTGTTCTCCCTCCTGACCTGCAGGGGTGCTGCAGAACCACGCCAGAAGTTATAATTTGCCTATAGATGAGCTCAACTTCCGCTTCAACGTGTTGCCCTTCTATAGGGATCAGACAGCTGTTATCAAGGCACTCAGCACTTTGCCCCCTAATGGCACATTGGCCATGGACAAAGAGGTGACTGGTTATTCTACTCTGAGGAAATGAGAAGAGCCCAATATGTGCACAACATTCTGTAATGCAGAGGTTTACTTGTGTTAATGTTTCATATTCATCCCTTTATTGTCATTGAAATCAGAAGCACTACTCCATCTAATGTAGTGTTGCAGAGACAGTTCCCATCAAATGCAGCAGGTTTGAACTAAGATGTCTGTGTGTCTGTCCTCTAGATACCAGAGATCCAGGATGGTGTGTTGGTGCACGGCATGTTCATGGACGCGTGCCGCTGGGACGACGACAACATGGTGATCGCGGATGCCTTACCACGAGTGATGAACGCCAACCTACCCGTGATTCACTTTGAACCTCAGCAGAACTACGAGCCTGAGGCAGAGCTCTACCACTCTCCCCTGTACAAGACCTCAGTCAGGGCAGGGACCCTCTCCACCACCGGTACGTACAGTATGCATCCACACTGGATGGCCTCCATCATTTGTTGTTATTCATTCCCATACAGAGTAGTGAAGGAAGGAAATGCACAGTTCAAGGTGCACATTGAGCCACATCATGGAGAGAATAAATGTTTCTTAGTTAGATATCTGATGGCTCCTCTCTAACTTGTTCCCAGGTCACTCTACCAACTTTGTGGTGACAGTAATGCTTCCATCCAACCGACCCAGTGATTACTGGATCTCCAAGGCTTCTGCTCTGCTATGCCAGCTTAATGAGTGACCCTCCACTCAAACATCATGCGAGCAATAGAGCACTTGTCTTTTGTAAATACCTTGATTCTGTAGCTTCCCTGACTCTAAACTAAGTCTCATGCGGGAACAGTGAAAACATACTGTACAATACTACCGTCAGCTTTGTAAACATATACAGTATTAGAAGTGTGTTCAATGAGGAATAAGACAGCTACATTCAACATATTAACAAAAGGTCAGCATCTCTTAAAACATAAAAAAAGAAGAAATTTCTCCAAGGCATCTGTTCTGTTTTGATAACATAAGCCACTCAAAATGCAATGTAATTTTTGACTGTGAATGCACCTCAAATTAACTTTGAGTAATTAAAAAAGTTTCAAGTCTCATTCTCTGTAGAACTATTTATACAAATATTCATCAAGTTGTTTCTCAATAATAATGGATTCACGTGATTAGACTGATAGTGTTGACTAATAGTCGTTGATATGAACAGATAGAGCTGGACTTTAGAAGTTATCAGAGTTGCTCAACCGAGCAGAGACAAAAATGATGGTATTGTTGCCAGGTGCTACCAGTAAAAGCTGTCATTGCTCTAATAGAATAATTTCACTTGGCAGTTTAAACCTCCGTTGCTTTGGATAAATGTTTCCGCTAAACAACAATACTCCTTTGCCAGGCGCCTGCACTACTTGAAATAAAGGAGGAATGAAAGTTGTTATTCAAAGAAACACTCACTCCAATATAACGTTTGTTTACTTTTATTGAAAAGCTTTTTGCCCCAAAATGTTTTCATAGAGCACATGCATAAAATACAGCAGTAGCTTAAAGACCCCCAACTCATAGCAAAACCAATAAAATCTGCTTTAAAGTGCAGTTCCTTTTCTACAGTATGTACTGTACATTTCATGTGGTTCCTCCAAAACACATGCAAACTAAACACACACTATATTTCCACTATGGGAAATGTATTTAAATTATTCAATGAAATGTGTTGTTTTTTTAATCTGACACAGCACTGTAGTTTTCTTTGGTTGGTATTTGTATTGCTTTTGTTAAATTGTATTACATACACATACAGTACATCTAATATTTATATTAGCTGCAAGCAGCCAGATACATATGGGTTGTGAAAAGGCTTTACTTCGTTAAAACCAGAACATTTAAATTAAAATGTGTCTAAAAAACGTGTCACATACTTTACTGTACAGTACAGTATGGCACTTAGCCACAGCGCAACAACATTTAAAATATAACATTTTAGGTCAAGTATTTTATGGTAAGTCATGCACGAAAGGCAACACTGTATAGAAAGAAAAAAAACAGCCAAAACTGCATTCTTAATTATTGTCATTTTTTGTAAGAAAATTTTAAAAGGAACATAAGTTATTAAAATGTTTAAATTTATTTCAAGCCGAGAAATGCTTGAAAGCTTTATGACGATAATGTCAAACGCACACTGGAATATGTTCTTACTGTTAACACTGATATATGGCAAACATGGCAGCTTACTCAGAAAGCTTTCATATCAAACAAGTTTTGGCATTTCTGCAGGAAGCCTGGGTTGGACCCATATTTTATAATATATTCTAGGGGAGGGTAAAATGAACATTTAGATTTTTAGCCTAGTGATGGAGCTTGTTTGTGACATCAATAGTCTAGCATTACTACAGTATGACATTAATATTAACACGCAAACACAAAAAGTATCATCAAACAATATAGCTTCGTTCCTGCACGGTCAAACTACATGCAACTATTTTACAGACTAAAATGTTCTTCATCAGAAGCTAAAAGGAAGCACTTGGGTTAGGATTTGTGATGCCTGTTTTCTTGCTGGTATAGATGTGATTGTGTACACAAATCTCATTTAGTCTCATAAATAAAACACCTCATTGACTTTCATAAACCTTCAGGAACAGGGAGCCTCACTAAACGCACGGTTCAACAAAGACAGGCGGAACTAAGCAGTTCATCGGAGATGTTGCGTTTTGTCCCATAGAGTAATACAGAAGAAAGTGTGTGCTGCTCTTAGATGTTGAGCCCAGGTCAGCAGGGTGTTTGGCACTATGGCCTCATGACAGCCCAACCAGAAGAGAGGGTGAGCTCACAGAAGCCTCTTGTCTTTTCACCTAGTGGATAGAACAAGTCAAAACTAGGCAAGCCAGGTTGAACCAGCCACAGACATGAGCCACCATAGGCCAATACATAGTAGCATGCAAGGTTCCTCCGTGAAACGCCACAGAAGTTGGGATCCAATGCTATCGGTGCATTACCGCCACCTACTGTCTAAAATGTGGTGCATGTACTTTTTAACAAGTGGTCAGTACCGTAATTGTCTCATATTGGCCGGTCCCGCTACACGTGGTCCAGTAAAAAGGAGTGATACAAACACAATGGCATTCCTGCTTTGATAGAAGTTATGAGGTTGTAAACTTAAAAACCTGATCAGATTATTTCCGTGAAGAAAGCATGATTAGATTTGGAAGTACCGAAGCATTAAAGTGGTTCTGTATAACACATGGATGCTATGGGTAAATATGTTTAACATTAATGGACATTTCTTATGCTGTTATGTAGTGTGTGCATGGGCGGGTCTTGGCTAGAGTTGCATATTGCTTATATTTGTTAGTGTCTTCTTCACCAACAACACAACTCAAACATGCTCACTGCAAGCCATAGAGATCAATGTGAGGATCGTGAGTGGTTGGAATAATTCTCTTCCCCCTTCATGATTAATCTGCGCCTTTTATTGGCTAAGAATGATCATGTCAGGTGAGAAGAGGTTCACACATAATGTGGGCTCAGTACTAGTTAGTGGTGGAGGGAGGGCTGCGGGCACACCACCACACCAGGGGACTGTACCTTGACCTGCCCGGGCTGGGGCCAGTGAGGGGGGGTGGTGAAGGGAAGCTACCCTGCCCTCGTTTCTCTGAGGATAATCATGAAGGAGGACAGAACAGATGTGAAGAAACATAGGAGAGGGATGAGGGATAGAACAAGACACAACTAAGACATATGCAGTTTAAGATATGGAAAGAAGGAAAATATAGGAGGGAGTCACAATACTGTCTGCCCTATAGTTGACATGTGCCTCCATTATTTGTCTATAGAAGACCCTATTCAAATAGAAATGTGCTCTTGACATGACTGCAAATCCACAAACTAGCAAAATAGCATGCAACCACTAGGTGAGCTCACCTGCAGGTTAGTCTTGGCTTTCTCCAACACATCCCTTGTTCTCGATACTGTAAACAACCACACACCGCCATCAGACATCCCCAATCACCAAGACCATAAACATGACACCAATAACAAGTCTAAGTGGACCCCCAAATAACTAAGAAGGCAATGGAAGGATTTGAAGTGACTAGAGAAAATGCATTGGCCACAGCTGTGACATAATGATAAAATAGATTAATATGAATAAAGGAATTAATAACTTTATATGGACACAGCGGTTGTATAATTGAAATATATATATATATATATATATATATATATATATATATATATTTACACTGGCAGCAGCGTACCTAGCAAAGTAATTGTGTGGATCATCTGTATACTAGTATAGAGTAGAACTGCGCCTCTAAAATATGATAAAGCTAATTTATATATCTACATATGCCTCAAACTAACTTTAGGTCGTACAGTTTCATAATCAAAACACACATTTATAAAGCAGTATAATATATATATAGTATATAAAGAGAAGGTTAATGTGGTGTTGTTTGTTTCCATGTGAAAATGTAGACTGTAAAGCAATGTGATTAAGGGATCTATATAAATACATTTGACTTGACTATAATATTTCAGTCAAATACACATGATAATGCCACCCGTGGTAATGCATTCATTTGTGAAAGTCAAAGCAACATGAACATTACTGGACAGACAAACAGTGACTGACGCTGGCTGATGATAAACTGCTCCATGCTGTCCTTAGTGCGGTTGGAGGTGCTCAGTCTCTCCATGCTGTCCTTTAGAGCCTCCTCCTGCTCTGAGAGCCTTCCACGGAGAGAAACGATCTCCTTCAGAGATTGTTCCTGAACACACACCAACCAAATAAAGTTAAAGGTGCCAAGCATTGGTGTCTGACTCCAGTAGGAGTCGTGATGCTTATTCAGAGGATTAGCAAGGCGTCTCTTTAAGGCTTGCTTCTGGCATGCGATTCATGTTAAGATTGTCTTCCTGCTGTTATGCACAGCAACCAAACAGACCTTGTAGTTCGTACCTGTTTGGTGCTCTGACAGACCTCAGCAGTGGGCAGAGCTGCCCTCCAGAGCATTCTCAGCAGAGAGCTGGCCTCCTCTAAAATCTCTCTAAGCTTCCTAGCATTACATAACAGCTTGCCCAGGCGCTGAAAGGAGGCAGAGAGAGAATACATTCAGACAAAATAAATGCCCCGCCCCCCTTATTATATCATGCCTAGGACACTTGCCACAGAAGTCATTTCATAATGTGTTATTCCCTTGTTAGTGAACTACACAGAAACAGGACAAAAGGGAATGCAGGTAACACACATGAAGCTTCATCAGTTGTACCATAAAGCATTACGCACAGTGCTAACGTAAGGCAGGTTAAGGGCCAACTAACAGCACCACTGACCAGAAGAACTGAGAGGCCCCTCACCTGGTGTAGGCCCAGCTCCAGCAGGACAGGGCTCTCCAGGGAGGACAGAGTCACCTCCATCTGGTGGACAAGAGCAGTGCCCTCCAGGATCTGCTGCTGCAGAGCTCTGAGGTCCTCAACACGAGCCAGCGCGTGGCCGCCATGGCGACTGGTGCCATGTGGGGTGAGTCCGTGCACAGCTGGGCCAATAGAGAGAGAGGGGGTGTGTAGAGATCAGGTGTATTGTCATTTCTCATACAAGTCACCACAGGGGAGCAGAGGTGTGTCCGGCCCTGTGACATGAGCGGTGACATCATCCTCACCATGGTCCTCACCATGGTCCTCACCACACCCAGTAAAGTCAGCCTCGTCTGCCACGTCCTGCGCTGGAGACGTAGGTGGCGGACTGAAGAGACCAGCGTCTCGCATGGGTGGGGCTAGAACGCTGTCTGTGGAGAACACAAGAAGCGCACGTGCAGTGTATCATAGCTGCTAGGCTAGCACTGCTAGCACAGCGACCCTGCCACACACCCTCCCTAGCCCCACCTTCTGGCTGTCTGCCACTTCACAGCGGGAGAACGGTTACCATGGTTTCTGGTAGTTATTTGTTATTGTTTGTTGCCAGTTCACCCCGTTACCTCAGACTGACCTGCCTGTTTCCTCTGAAGCTGGTGCGTGTGTGTGTGTGTGTGTGTGTGTGTGTGTGTGTGTGTGTGTGTGTGTGTGTGTGTGTGTGTGCGTCAGGGCCTGTTCCTTGTGTATGTATGTAGAGCATACATGTACTGTATAAAATCTGAGCACAATTAGGAAATAGTGTAATATGTGTGTGTGTGTGTGTGTGTGTAGTGCCCACAGTGACGTGTGTTACATGAAGTAGCTCGGGGCTGCTTTCATACTGACCGCTGAAGAGCTGTCTCCTGGCATGAGGCTGGGACACACTGTGCCACTGGCGAAGGTCCAGATGCAGCCCTCTAGGGTCAAAGGTCACAGCACCCTCACCTGACTGGCCTGCTCACAAACGTACATGAAGGGGGAGGAGGGAGAGAGACAGAGAGAGAGAGAGAGAGAGAATGTGATCTCAGGTACAGTGCATTCAAAAATACCTGCCAACTGGCTGGCTGGCCCATCAGGGCTCACCACCCATTAAGGGTAGCATCAGCTGGCAGCACTCTAACACATTGCTACTGCGTTAGAGTGGAGACTCTACCTGGCTGATGTGATGGCTGGTACATCTGCAGCCCATACTGCTGGGCCTGGGCCTGGGCCTCACTACACTGCTGCTGGAGGACGCTCAGCTCATGCTCCAGTCTGCACACACACACACACACACACAGATAGTGATGTACTATTTACATGATTAACTAAAACACACCAGGCTGTGTGTGTGTGTGTGTGTGGGGGGGGTTTCTCCCTACCTGTTGATGGTCTTCTGGCTCCTCTGTCGCTCCTGTTTGAGCTGTGTGACCTCCTGGCTGACAGACTGGGCCTCAGCCTGCCATCTCCTGCTCTGCCCCGCCCACTTTGCTGCCTCAGACTCCACCTCCTTAAGCCTGGCCCCGCCCAACAGCACAGCCTCCTGCAACCTCTCTTCCTCCTCACTTCCGTCTGAATGGAGGGCAAATGTTACTTCAACCAGACGGTGTTCTCTGTGGTACATGCACCTGACTAACGCCTGGAAGTGTTTTCAAGCTGAATGGAGGGCAAATGTTACTTCAACCAGACAGTGTTGTCTGTGGTACATGCACCTGACTAACGCCTGTAATTGTTTTCAAGCTGAATGGAGGGTAAACGTTTGGTAGCACTTAACGCGTGGGTGTCTCCCCCGGACTATTCCGGCATTTTACGTGCACCGTTCACGTGGGCGGCCTCCGACGCACCCCTCTGTCGGGGGCCCATTGAGCTCTGCCCATCCACGCGGCTGACATCCGCACCGCATCATATTCTAGGTACGAGCTAGGAAGAGATTATGCCAGTTCACCCATCACCCGCATCTAGTCGGTGGCTGTCTGTTTTAGGGGGCCGCACTGGCCCCGACCCCCCTGATGTAAATAAAACTAATTTGATAAAGGCACGGCAGGGTCAGTCCTTCTCAAGGATGCTTGCTAAGTTTGAGCTCAAACCAAAACCGCATTGACGCCCCACAAATTGAAAAACATTGTGAAGCAAAGCGTTGTGAGTAGTGTTCACCACTTAGTTTATGTTCCTATTTAACAAGTCAGGGTTGTGTAGAAGTAGTTTTTATTCCTTGTGGCAAGGCATGACGTTACCATGACGTTAGCAGTCATAATCTAGTGTACCTTGGCTGGCTTGCTGGAGTCTGCTCTGCAGACTGAGGTTCTCCTTTTTCAGGAGTCTAATCTCATCGGAGAGCAGGCCCATGGAGTCCACCCCCTGGATGTAAATGTTGGTGGGAGCTCCTGCTCACAAGGAAGAGATGGAAGAGGATAGAGGTTCATGAGCGCTAACAGCTAACGGCGTGCTCCCAGTAAGAGTGCGCACATGTGCCATTTGTCCAAGCACGTCCAATCACACCTTGCTGTGTGTGTGTGTGTGTAGTGCCCACAATGTTGTGTGTTATATGAAGTAGCTCGGGGCTGCAGGCATACTGACCGCTGAAGAGCTGTCTCCTGGCATGAGGAGTGTGCGCGTGCTCCCAGTGCGTGTGTGTGTGCTCCCATTATGCATGTGTTCCCAGTAAGAGTGTGTGTACTTCCAGTAAGAGTGCTCGGACCGTTCTCACTAGCAGTGATGGCCAGCCTGTCCTCTAGCTGCCGTCGGAGGCGGTCGTTGGTCTGGATGGAGTCTTCCAGTCTCTGTCTCAGGGTCCAGATCTCTCGCAGGTGTTCCTTCATCAGATGGGAGCCTGCAGCGCCCCCCGGAGCACAGTGTGGTTTGACATGTGCTGCCTTTGTTTCCCAGTATGTTTCATAAGCCGATTTAGTAATCATAACACACACAGTATGCGTATTGTGACTGTGTGTCTACCTGTGTGGCTGGTGCCTGACTGGTAGCCTGATGACCCTGATGACATGTCAGCTCCCGCTCTCATTGGCTGCTCTCCATAGTCCATGTCCCACAATGCAGTGCAGTCCAGCAGGCTGCTCCTGCCGGTCTTCGTGGCAGCGGCGAACGGGGAGCTCATGAGGCCGTGGTAAGGCGGTGTCAAGTAGCCATGGTCCTGGACGGGCCTGGCGGGCGGCACGGAGAACCCTGCGGACGCAGCGCTGTCGTGAACACACAAGCTATGCACGACCACAGCTATCTCTGTCCAGCTCTGTGCTGGAGGGAATGAGTCTGACGCTCCACTTAGTGCGGAGAAAGACACCTAAGGGGAGGAGACTAGAGGCTGAGCCAGGACACTTCACACCGCACCAAGAGGAGAAACTATGTAAAGACACTCAGAGCAGATGGTAATGAAGAGAGCATTCAGTGTTAGTCAGTAACATGGAAGGTACAGCGATATGACCTCCACACCTGGTCTCATTACATGTTGTATTGGCGTGGGAATAAGCTTAGTACAAATGGACCAAGCTGTTTAACATATGTAAAGTTGTTTCATGTGGTTGAGTGGTTACTGTGGTTATACACACACACACACACAGTCATGCAGACGCACTCTCGCTGACTCCCAGCTGCCTCTGTAACTGTTGCAGCTCCTGCTGCACCTCGGCCAGGGAGAAACCCAGACTCCCGTTGTCTTGGTAACAGGGTCGCCGGGTAGCAGCGCAGAGGTCAAAGGGAAATGGTAGCCCCTGGCTGAAGGAGGCAGGAGGAGGTCTGGGGGTGGAGGTGGAGGCTAGGGGGGCTGCTGGAAAACATGATGCATGGGGAGGAGCCAGCCCTGGTATGGAGGGAGGAGGAGAGGAGAATGGATAGAAAACGATAGACAACATGAAATGAAAAGAGAAGAGGAGAGGAGAGGAAAGGAGAGAAGAGGAGAAGAGAAGAGAGAAGAGGATAAGAGTGGGGAGGAGAGGAGAGGAGAAGAGAAGGAGACAAAAGGAGGAATGTCGAGGTCAACAGCAGGCCAGTGAGACAGAGCAGCAGCATATAGGTTGTGAGGGGGAAAGACACAGACACTGTGCTCCTGTCTGTCGTCCTACCTGTCTGACTGTGATTTCTGCTGGCTGCCTTGTGAGGGCAGCGTTGCATGCTGGGACAGTGGGAGGTGATGGATGGAGGGACAGAGGTATGGGGTGACATGGTACCACAGTGGGGGCGGCCATCTGAAAACACATGGCACGGTGACGGCCCAGTACAGGTGTGTTTGGCCACCACTACGGCACACAGGCCCTGGACCAGTGCCACCACTGTGGAGCTGTACCTGAGCTGACCCGTGTATAAGGCTCACTGGCTCCATCCATCTCAGAGCACAGCTCCAGGTCGCCATGGGTGGAGCCCCGCTCGTCCGACGCGAAGGAGTGGCGATCTGATAGGTCGGTGGTGTCGGAGAGGGCACGGCTGCTGCAGGGCGTGTCAGATCCCAGGTGATGGTGAGCCCGGTTCAGCTTGGCACGGAGACACTCGATGGCCTTGTCCTTCTGCTGGAGCTCCTTGCTTAGCCTGCGAGCGCGCACGGATGATGTGCACACAAACACACCTGTCACTCATGGCCCTTTGCCACATGCTTGTTATTATTTTATAGGCTTTATGAACTGTACACAGTGTCTTTCCTTATTCTTTGACATAGTATTTCACCGCCATTTATTCCTGCTGCTCTTTACAGTTACTGTACTGTATGTGACAAATACAAATTCAATTGTTTTAATTCATTCAATTGTTTTAATTGTTCTCCAAAATGACAATACTACACTATGGTGAATGTTCTTTATCTTCTCAATAACGCAAATCAAAATGTGTGATTTCGTCATAGGCACAGTGTGTACAGAAATATTTTGGTTGGAAAAAAAACAGTTCAGACTACATTTGTAAGATTTGCTATGTACAAAATATATAATAATGATATACTATAACTATATTTGATTTGTTGACCACAAAAAGGTATACTTTGACCTCACACCATGTTTTACATAAATGGGATTGAAAGACTTGGTTGTGGTGTCACTGGATCCTACAAATGTCCTATGGGGGGAAAAGCCTAGAGTAGGATCATTGCTGATCAATGGTGATTAAAAAGAGAGGCAGTGTATTTTAAGCTAGCAGTCTTATCTAGCCCGCTTGTTTAGTTTTGTATCCTGGTAATCATTTAGCGACAAGCAACAAGCATGTCGCTCTCATTTGTCATCCGTATGAACACAGGGAACGACCACACTGACTATGGCTCTGTTCCCTACATAGCTTTGCAGAACATTGAAGGAGTCACGGTCAAACTGGAGAACATGTTTACTATACTGCTCTCATCTCCTATTGAATGCAATAATGAAGTGGCCTCATCATTATTGATACATTAGCCACATTACAGAAACGCTATATCATCAGTTGGTCATGTCAGCAGTAATCAGTTGGTAACGGGGATACTGAATGTATCATGTATATGGCGATATGATTAACCACCTGATTTATATGTGGTCATGTAAACGCCATATCCCAAATATGATCATAGACGGGATACTCGTCCATGTAAACGCACTGGATTATAGATCACATATAAAATATTTAAATTCATTAATTTATATTAAACTGCAGGGGAAGTTAACAATGACCATTAGCTATACACCATGATAGCTTATGTTGTTGACATAACCAATATTGCAATCTAACGGCCTGACCAGAAACACTTTCTCAGTCACAGCGTGCACACACACGCACGCACATGCACACACACACATTGTGAACAATACCAGTGATTCAATGCGCTCTATGACTCCTAAACATGGCATTAACATGTCTCACATATGGTGCTATTTAATTGCTCTGTACAGTGGACTGCTCTTGGACAGCATGGCCTTCCACAGTGGAGCCATTAGCACTCTTCCCTGGGCTACCAAGCAGCCACGCCTCTTCCCTACCTCTGCTGCCGTCGCTGTCGGTAACCTTAGCTGCCTGGGAAATGATTTATGCCAGAGCGTCTCTTTAGCTTAATGGCCAGGTGTGGGTTTGAGAGAGCGGAAGGTACATTTCACACGGGAGAACGTAACCATAAGGCTCCCTCGCTAGACCCAGGCAACACAGTCACAGGGCACTGCTCTGGTCTGCTCTGAGGTGGAGGCACTGACCCGCAGGTAAACAAGACAAAGGCTAGACACAAGAATCACCTAGTGGGGCTGTCAGCACTATACAAACAGAGAGTTTGGCTGTACACCTTACTGCACTGCAGCATTGCAAACATGAAGAACTGAGATAGGTGGTGCAATGAATGTGGTGCCCCCGCCGATGAAAGCCAGAGCTAGCCGCTAGCAGAGCTAGCCGCTAGGCCTAGTATCAATCTGACTACTCTGCTGGTCTGTTACTGACCTCAGGGAGCTCACTATACAGTACAATGGAGATAGGATGAATGGATGCACACGCAAGCGCGTGTGTGCAGATATTCCTGACACTACACTCTGTCCCTGTCCAAAAACATCTCAGCTGTTCACTGCCAAAAAGCATTCAACTGAAAAATCGCATCACACTCGCACTGATGGCTCCTAAAGGATGAAAACTGTAAATCCAGTTAAATCCAAAATGAAGACGGACTTCCAGCAGGAGATTCTCAGGCCAATGCAATCCAGTCTGAGTAACTAAGTGTCCCGTCTGCCCCAGAAAACAGAATTTAACACACACACACACACACACACACACACACACACACACACACACACACACACACACACACACACTAATGGCCAAACACTCCTTTGGGCTTCAGCAGTTTGGCACCATAGAAGATCAGAACACAGCATGTGTGCTTCTCCTCTATACTGTAGTGACTCTCTCTCTCTCTCTCTCTCTCTCTCTCTCTCTCTCTCTCTCTTTCTCGCCCCATCCCTATCTTCCATTGACGTGCCACTGTCAATGCTTCATTATATCACGTGGCCCCACCCCCATCATGACCTATTTCCCTCAACATGCATGCTCCTAATAGCTTAACCTGATTAAAAGGGCTTGCAGCATGCCCTCAGCTTAATACGGCGTGAACACGTTACACCATCACCTATTGTGCAGGTCATGTGTTTCTAACGCTAAAGAAGCCCACACACATGGATGGCACACAATTTCTCTCATTCAAGTCAGATTAGAGCCTTTTGTCACAGTGAACTATTGACAGGATGGCCTTAATGGGCTGGCTGCCCCTGGTTCATTATTACAGTGAGAGCACTGGGCTTAGTTCACCCAGCTCACATGTAAAAGGTAGAGTAAACCATGCTGGAGACAGATTGTGGATATTTGGACTCCCTGAAAAGCTCCGCCCCTCACATTGGACATGCATTGCCCAGGCTTGGATAGTGTTGTGTGGCGTGCACCACTTTGTTTGTGTTCCTATTTACTAGGGATGGCACAATCCGATTCATTCCCGATACCGATACAGATACCTGCACTTTGGGTATTGGCCGAGTACCAATTAAGTTAAGTTGCACAGTAAATGACAGCCCTATTTTAGAACCTTAAGCATTTTATAAACCTGCTGCTGATAGTGTGGCCTGGGTGTCAGACATGGCTGATGCTTAACAGTAGACATACGCATGTAAATTAATTTAATTGGATCAGGCCCATAGACAAGTTACAACTGTCCAATTGTCACCGATACCGATCCAGCAATTTAAGTCAGTATCGGACCGATTTCCGATCTCAGTATCTTATCAGTAACCTGACATGCAAGAGGAATTGTTGTCACAAGTCCATCTGGGGAGCCGTACATTGAAACTGATTGTGAATGGCTGTACTTTCAAAAAAATACTTGGAAGTTGATTGGATGAACCATCTGGTCGTTTTCGATGTCGGCACCATGGTCGGCACACCAAAAACACACTCGTGTAGCTATAAGCTTAGACGCTGATTTGATAACCAGGCCTGTATAGTTATATTAAACATTAATTAGAAAGTTCAGTTGCTACTCGGACACATTCAAAATGATTCCGAGGCTTTCCAGACTGATTCTCACGGCGAAATTAAACTGACAAGATCAGGATGGTCTCGCGAGGCTATGTTTGTACAGATTTATTTTCAGGAAAGAACAGACAGTTACTGTTGCAGAAAGTGTATTGAATTATAATAACTACTGTAACCTTTAACTAGAAAATCATAATCACAGAACAAAAGTGTAATTCACTGTTAACCAATGTTAGATATTCTATATCCAACATTGGATTTATATTATAAATTATAATTTATACTAAAAGTTAATGAGTCCAAATTGTTGGATGGAACTCAGCCTTAATCAATCAATCTTTATTTATATAGCACTTTTCATACCAATTAATGTAACACAAAGTGCTTCACACTACAACGTCATTAAAAACAATACAAAATGAGTAAAAACAATACAATATAAAAAATAATAATAATAAAAAAAAGAAAGTAATACCACCACTCATGTTACACTCATCATCCCAACCCTCCAATCACAAACAAACATCGGGAGTCCCATTCCC
>JAODTR010037073.1:0-20482 GCA_025399935.1 Amblyopsis rosae | reverse complement strand
TCCAGGTTCGATTAGCGCACAGCGCGCGGCCAGTGTGAGGCTAAGAAAAGTCGAGTGCGTAACGCACACACACACACGCACACACACACACGCACACGCACACACACACACGCACACGCGCACACACACGGTAAGCAAGACGTTTTCCACGCTCCGTGTTTCCCCTCCCAGCTGAGTGACAGAGGCGGTGGCCTCAGAGCTGGGGGAAGTGCTCCCCGTGCAGGAAACAGCATACACACACAGCAGCAGAGGCACTCGATGCTGATGAGAGGTAGCTGTAGGGTGTAACCAGACCGAGTATTAAATGCTCCACCTTTAACTCTCAGCTCATCAGAACCAGGCAGTCAGCGAGGCCCCCGGGGGCTTCCTCTCGTCACCTTACCTTTCTCTCCTCCACCTGCTCTAATCTCTCATTCTGTTTGTCTCCATAGTCGCCCTCACACCATTTATAAGTCCTGTTGTTGTCCAACATTTTCTTCTGTAGTTCCACTCTTCCACATACATAACATTACTATGCACACACACGCACACACACACACACACACACACACTTTCACTGCCACAAAACGCTGGAGCATAAGACTTAAGATGAGTCTAACCCTCAACCATTCACACACATCGGCGTGCCTAAGCATGCACACATACTACTGTACACTGAACGCACCCCTCTTTGGCAATGCGTTCAGTTATCAGCGCCTAGACGCATATTTACACCGCAGAGAACACCGCAGGACACTAAACAACAGTTTAACAGACACTGTGTGCGTGCGTGCGTTGCTGGCACTCATTCTTCGCGACGGCAGTCCCTGTAATCGTGACGTGTATGAAAATAAACATGTCCCAGGCCACTTCTGTGCAAAGGGTGAGCATTGATGACTGTAAATAGGAAATTGACTACTGCCGTCCGTGGTATCAGCGATTCTGTCAAATGTGTAGGCCCGTCACAACAAACAAGCAATATAGATTTCAGACATGTTTTGGCAGTGATCAGTTCTGCATGACATTTAAGGACACAGTGCTTAAGACTAGAGGCTATGAAGCACCTCGACCTAGTACATAGTAATGTCATCAACTCTCAGACATCACGAACTACTCAGACGTGGGAACCAACACTATCCTCTTTCACCCCTCTTTCCGAGTCCCCCTTCTCTGTGTACGGTAAGCACTGTGTATGTGTGTTTGCTCTGGAGAAAGTGGGTGGTCTTCCTTTTATTTCCCTATAGACAAATTGGAAAAGTTCCAATTTGAAGGGCTTTCACTGTAGCAATTTTTACCCTGCTTCTAAGTCAGAGATGACCTGCTGTGTATCGAGCTGAACCAAAATATCAAGCTGGCAAAAATAGATCGTTTTTGTCGCAAAGCCCTATACCACATAGATCAAAGACACAGGCTGGTTTTAACAGTTTTTACCCCAAGTGAGATTAATTGAGGTGCTCCTTAAAGCATTCACTTGACAG
Source organism: Amblyopsis rosae (assembly GCA_025399935.1). NCBI lineage: Eukaryota > Metazoa > Chordata > Actinopteri > Percopsiformes > Amblyopsidae > Amblyopsis > Amblyopsis rosae. The sequence continues at coordinate 19,025 of JAODTR010037073.1, read as the reverse complement.
GTCGGCAATTGGTAGCCCAGTACTACTGTTGATGAGAAGTAACCGTCTGAGTACAGAATGTGCCTTGATGGGTAAAAAAAAAGAAAAAGAAAAAAAATATCCGAAGGGCTCAGCAAATTTGTGTGTAGACTACATTCATATTTTAAAAAGCTATGCTCATTAGGACTAAGGCACAGGTTGTAGGCTACAACGGGGATTTGAAGTGTTCTTCAAACAGACAAAATTCTTACACGCACGACAAACTATGACACTATGACTTGATAAGTGAATGATGATAAGTGAATGATGATTTTAATAAAACTAGACCGACCGTTTTCACAAGCATTTTACTTTTCCACGTAAACTGCAGTGTTCCAAACAGTGTGGGGAAAAAAGAAATGGCTGCTTTGGAGAGTTTGCATCAAATAGAAAGCACAACATATGGAACCTTGAAATGTGTAATGTGGTTAAAGTGCATCGCTAGGCACAGTGATGGACGTGCCATTTCTTCATTCTGGTTTGTTCCATCTCTCTTCATTAGATTTTCCTTGGCCGTGAGAAGGCCAAAAAACCATCCTCCCTTTTGTCAAGCAACGCATTTCAATATGCGTTCAGAAACCACCCCATTGCCCCACACCCTTTCCATTCTTTCAGTCTGAACAGCTCCCATTAAAGTCAGTGGGAAGGGATCTCCCATCAATCTTCTTTGAGACCACCAATACTGAATGGCTCCGGGAGAGGGAGAGAAGATACCAGGGGGTGGGGGGGATTTGGTGTTAAAGGTACAGTCAGCTATTGCAAGCTAATTGTAAGCTAATACACTATGACAAATTCAACAAATATCTCTTTGCATTTCGCTAGATTACCCGTCTCTGTGCGTGTTGATGAAAAATACCAATACTTCTACACAGCTCTGGCTCCATAAATAGGAACACAAAAAAATTGGTGAACACAAGCCCACGTCAACAAAGTCGTATTACTACGCTTTGCGTCACAACGTGTGGTGCGGCGCCGTGGAGGGATATTGTTTTGATTTGAGCACGAGGTTAGCAAGCGAGAATGATGACAGCAGATGACTGCGGAACCCAGCGGTCATCTGCTGAGTTTCAGAATGTTAGTGGCGGCAGAATGCAACGCTGTACATTTGGGCAGATGAAGGGGCGCTGACTCCAGATGCTCTCTGTAATTAAGGGGGTTAACACGCAACAGCAGTGGTTAGCGTCTGAATAAACCTAGCCTTTACTTGCGTAGTCTGGGAAAAAGTGCTTGCCTAACTGCGTAAAGCTCCGCCTATATACTTGACAGGAGAGGTATTTTTATTGTCATGCATGACGACTGACTGCATAACCATCTCAATGACCATATCAGTCGTTAAACATACTGGGGATTTCCTTGGGAAACTAAACGACACAAGGCTGGCTGTTTGCAGGTCTTGTAAATCTGTTAAATAAGTAGGCTACGGTTACTGCTTACTGAATTTAATAAATGTCCACGTCTGCATTAAGTATGAAAACATTTCCAGACTATTTCCCATTTTATATTTTCCAAAACATAAAATGTAATATTTCTTAATGCGTATGCACATCATACAAGCAGCAGTGTTTTTTTACAAGGCGTTTGGCACAGGCAACCAGTGCGGCCAAATTGTTAACCACTGTGTGAGAGAATGAGCCAGAGCGAACTTGTTGTCATTGAATGTAAGGAAAGAAGTATGGCGTGCGACTGATCGCACACTCCTACGCACTACGCAGCGCTGCTATTACATCACAGCCTGCACAACAGCTCTGCTCCAAGTGCGTAATTATAACCGTCTGTACCAAATCTGCACATTTGCAACCAAATTAGTTTTAAAGAAAATGCAGCAATATCTTTGAATTACATACATTGTTTGGTGTTAATTGATTCAAGTATGAGCTGCTACAGTCATAACACACTTGTGTTAACAGTAGATTTTAAAACTATTTCATAGCAATTTGTAAAATATTTCTGGAAATTTGAGTCTGACTTTTTTTTTTTTTTAATGGAAAATGTGTAGCAACCCTATCACATAAAAATTATTTGAAAGAAAGAAAGAAAAAACTGAACGGAAACCAATTCAATGGCAGAATAACCACAAGATAAAAATAAAGAATAGAATAGTAAATCCAAGATGATTCACAGATACGGAGATTAGGTTTAGTTCACAAAACTGGCTCAACCAGCCTGGTTGTTTCCGCTTCACTGCAACCTGACAGGTGTGTGTGTGTGTGTGTGTGTGTGTGTGTGTGTGCACGTGCAAGCGTGCACACAGGCACCATTAAAACATGATGAATTAAAAACAAACATTAACTTATGAGGAAGTTAGACATGTCTTACAGGAGCATTGCACAGCGCACAGGGGCGTGTTTACATAGCCTGGACATAGTATTTAAATTGTGCACACACACAAGCACATCTGAAGCCTACATCTGATGAATACAATATGCAGCAAACGGTCCTTACAGAACCGTACAGGGCCCCACTCATTTGCATGCATACAGTATATGGTAGACTATATTATTAAGGCAATATTTGTCTGCAGTCTGCAGTCCAACAGAAAATAAACCAACAACAATCCTTCCCGGAAACACAGCTAATGCTTTAATCTTGGTTCATTAATAATATGTTTAACGTCGAGTGTGGGTAAATGAAGACACATGTTCTCGATTGGTAGCTCGGCTCAAGGAGGTTCATTCCTTGCCTTAGCAAACACATTATATCAAGAAGCCAAAAATTACACAGCAAAAAAAAAAAATCTCCTTTCCTCTCTAATCTCCCTCCCTCCCTCAAGCTATTACCCCTAAAAAGTACCCCTCCCCCTCCCTCAACCAATTACCCATAAAACATACCCCTCCCACTCCCTCAACCAATTACCCATAAAATGTACCCCTCCCCTGTTAAAGTCAATGTAACAAGATAATCATCCTAAATACCTTAGAATAACTTTTAAAATGTAATCCGTTACAGTTAATTGTTACCAAACTAACATTCTAATCAATGTAATTTTTGGATTACCTTTTTTTATAAAAGTCACTAAACCATTATAATATGTAAAATGTATTTATGGCACAGATTCTATGTAAGTGATTAATGTTTATTTTCTGACCTTTACATTTTTGGAAGAAAATAACTTTTGGATTAAATAATTTTGAGGACCCCTGCAGTATCTCTGAGGACCCCCTAGGGTCCCGGACAACCTGTTGAAGACCTCTGGCCTGGAGTAACCAGACCCAAACTTCACTTTGCATGCTGGTGGTTGGAGTGGATATTAATAGTTAATTTGACAAATCTAAAATAAAATGTATTTAAAAGACCTTGTGGATGTACGTTTTGCTTCTATTGGAGGGGGATTGATGTTTGGTGGGGTGGAGGCTAGGGGGTCCTCCCCCAGAAATGTTTGAGTGTCAAACACTTCCTGCATTCTGGTGAACTTTCAAAGCATCAGTTTGTGCCATTCCATTTAGCCTTTTATGGTAAATGTATCTTTAGATAGGCTAAAGGAACAAAATATCTGAATAGAATGCAGTAGGCCTAAAGGCTCCTGTTGACCAACTTCTCAATTAATATAATCCCAAGAGAGTCAGAACGCATATGCATAATAAATTACCCTTCTGTCCTGATCACATTTTTTGTTTGGCGCAGTAACCTCTAAGTGCAGGCACAATTCACATCAATGATACATTAATGCATTTAAATTAATTCATAAACCAATGCACTTTTCTTAGCTCATAGCCTGTGTTTAAGTAAGGTTTTTATTCAGGTTAAAAACGTATTGTGCATTTAACTTTCTCCCTCCCTTACATAGTTGGCAATTAAGCTATTTTACTGACGTTTATTGAAGTTACCGGGCTATGTGATTCACCAAGCTAACCTTAGCCTTCCTATAGCATAACAATAAAACTATTGGCTTAGGCTTTGAGTACAAACAGAGTAGCCCAGTACTACAGTAGTCTACAAGCGCAGACGAACAAGAATTCACCAAAATGCTGAACCACAAGCAGAACAATAAACGAGCACAGAAGAGATGCGTTACAGTTGTTGTAACGTTATGCTGTAAAGGACAATTGACACATGAACCAACAACACAAAAAACCCACAGGTGAAGTGAAAGAGTTATTATCTTACTGAATGCAAGTCTGGTGGGTAGCTGGGGTGTGTTCGATTTATTGGTGGCTTGGCCGCCAATGTGAATCTGAGGTAGAACCTGGGTACAACACGCATGAGAACACCGCCCCATTGGGTGACAACTGAATACTTAATAAAATGTACCTTTTTTCCTAGTTCTCCAGTAATGTTGATATAATCTGATCTTTGTTACCGTCTCAGAAAATACTGTAGACTACTAGGCTACTCGCACATACTGGGCTGTGCAACGCATTGTAGTGACTCTTAATGATATTTCATTTAATTCTAAAGGAGTGGCGCTCGTGATTAAGCCATGGCGGGCCGCCATAAATTAATGTACATAGCGGGAAACACTGGCGTTTTTACAAACCAGTGTTGCTTAAACTGTTTTGATCACCTCATCTAGCTCTACCACCATTTAGAAACACGCGCCATCTCACTACCCACCCTTATTGGACCGCCAGGTTAACAGACTAAATAAATTGAAGTGACAGCAATAGTCGGGCAGCGCAATGCTAGGCTATGGTTACTGCTTAAAATAAATGGAAAGACAATTATTCATTATATCAGTTCATTAGCATCATGCCAGAATGATACGTATGTGACAATGCTAACCTATTAACCCCACTTCCTCACACGCTTACAGGGGTCCCATGTTCACAGGTAGTAAGACCTAAAAAATCAACTCGAACTTGGGAGAGATCTGCTCAGCGAATGCGATGAATGAGAAAGGCAGACATATTTGGGTCTGATTAAACATGTTTAACGGTGACGTGTTAGCTGCCAAAAGCGATTGACGCTCCAGCACTTAGCGGTACTCATGCCTATGATGTTGGAGGAGCAATGCGAGCCGTGACACCTAACACTCGCCAACAACCTTCCTAAGTAGTCCTCTTTTTCACCTACAAAGGAAAACAATTTGGCAGTTAGATGCACTGAAACCCTCTAAGCCAATGACAATAAAGCATTAAACTCCACAGGGAGGGATTTTAACTAAATGTTTTTTTTTGTCTACAATCATTGCAATTATCTCCGTTTATCTCACTCAGAATAGCAGCGAATATCAGATGAGCCTAAATCAATGGGTGTAATTTTGACAAATAATTACTGGTGCAGTGTCTCCACATGTAGAAAGCAGTTGGTATACCGACGAAAAGCGGAGTCATCACAAGCATTATATAATGTCACTGTTTTGGCATCAATGGGAAAACGAAAACCCAAGTTAACAGAAAAGCAGAAATTTGAGATATGAGGGGGATTTTGAGCAGCCTATTTTATGTATTTATTTTTTATTTTTTGCAGAAAGCTGGTGTTTGCCGCAGACCTTTCTTTCTCTGAGGGAGCACAGATCCCTAATCACAGGGTGTAAAACAGTTGGCCCTATCTATGGCATCCACTGTCTGGGAAGGCTTGCCCTATAATCCACACAAACTCAAGTGAGATGGGAAGACCCATCTGCAGCGAATCTCCTGCACGCTCACACCAACTACTGGGCTGTGACTCTGTATGGCATCCTGACGGAGCCTCAATTGTCCCTACTGTACATTTTTTAGAATGCAGGGGAAAAATTATAATGATCTACGAAGCGAGGGTGCATATTTTCCACGGGCCACAGAAACCCAGTCACCATTCCATCTTTAAACTGGTTAATCACCTAATGTTCATTCATCAGTTTCATTATCCTATGGTTAGATTTTCAATGATGGCAGTTTAAAAGTGTTTAGGAGACAAAAGACCATTATCATTATCAAATAATTGGAAATATAGTGTTTGAAGAATAGTGACTGCAATAACAACACACAGCAATCTAGCTCTGCTAAATTTGCAGTTGAAAGTGTACTGACCACATTTGGAAATCTTAACATAGTCAAATCTTCTGTGACCGTGATCTGCTAGTACAAATTAATATTTAGCCAGGACATTACTTGTTGCAGATAAACCCATGAGCCCTGCATATGCATCAGTGATTTACTTGTTATTATTATCAGTACAACATAGTGTAGGAGGCAGACATTCACATCATCACATAATGCTATCAGTAAATTAAAAACAGATTAAAAGGTTGCATTTGTATGTTGTGTATTGCAACATTCAGCTACCTGGATTTTTAGTATCTTCCTGAAATAGATTAAGAAAGAAAATAGTTTGAGAAAATAAAATCAAATGTAGGTAGCCTATATTTATGCAAAATTATATACAGTATATGAAATGAGTTTGACTAGATGGATTAGGTTCTAAATATAAATCAAAACGTGTTAACATTATCACATGCCATGTCTTTGCTCATGTCAATTAATTAAAAAGCATCACAGTCAAGATTCTTGACAAAAGACTCATCTTCAATAGGGAATGCCATGTAGCCTTGGAGTGTAACCATATTTGAGCAGCAATGAAGCATTAGATAACAGACTCTGAAAGACACGTGTAACAAAGCTGTAAGCAAGGTCAAAGCGGTGCGCTGTAATTGGAAAGTAAAGCAGAGCTGAAATAGTTTTCAGATGGTGGACCTTAAGTTATTCTCGCTGCGAACCCCATGCCATTGCTTGCCATTATTTTATTTTCATATCTAAATAGCAATGGGTGCAATTTTAAATGGTACAGAAATGTCAAGATAAATCATCATGGCATCACAAACACACTAAGCCCAGCTAAACCTTAGCTTTCTCCGAATGCATTTACCCAAAAGCAGTACCTTGAGAACAGCAAACAGTGATTTCCCACTGAGGGACTTTTTTTTTCCTTGAAACAAAGACTTTAAGCAGCGAAACACAAAACTTGGTCGAACCTCACTCAGTCTTGTATTTCTTAGTCTCACAAAGGCAAAATTCCCCTTTGGCATTGTACTGTAACAAACTCCCAATTATACATTCCTGTGCTAAGATTGCCCAGTGTCATACAATCATGGATGATGAACATATAGGCCCGGGCCTTAGCTAATTTCCATCAATCAAACCATTGACTTGCTGTGTCCGCAACATTACAAATGCAGCTATTACTGATGCTAACACGTGTTTGCATTCTGACTCTATTCTGATCCTATCCTGTTCTGAACAAGAATGCATTACTTCAGTTAACTGGTTGGGCTTACAGCTCAATTTTAATTTTATTTTTAATATTTGTTTTCCACTTGTTGACACAGCTCCTTGAATTCTCAATGCAATGTAGTTGACAAGCTTATATTTTAAATAATGAACATTAGTATGAGAACATAGGCGTGATGCATGATAAAAGCGTATCAGATACTGACTACACACTATGTTTATTTGCTTTGCTCCTTCGAAGAATGACAGTGTGTGTGTGTGTGTGCGCTTGCTCTCATGGGTTCAATGGCCCAGCTTGCATTCGACAGGCTAGGTCAAGAGCCACTGACAAATTAAGTCACATGACCACTTTAATGCTACTGTATCTCCCATCAGGTAAGTCTGTGCCTTTGCCAAGGCGATTAACGCCTCCGAAACTACACAGAAATCCAGCACAGGTTAACCTCATTGCGTATTATGTTTATTAAGCTTAGGGAAAAGGACAACAAGGGGAGTATTTTACCACACCTTTGCTTCTTTCCTCAAAGTACTGTATCTCTCCTACTATGGCACGAAAATTACCTTACATAACAAAGGCTCCTCAGTTCCCTCCACTTCAAATGGCGGGGCTGTAATTCTACAACAAACACCCTGTCCTTACCTTCTAATAATACAGCGTTCTAAATCTGTAATCATCGCCACAGAAATAAGCTGTTGACAAAACTGCGGATCACGCCCAAGTCAGCGGGCCTGGCAGTGGCATGCTGGCATGTAGAAATGCCGCAAGCCACATAGCTGGCCTTCGCTCCGACTTGTTCACTGTCAAATCCAGCTAGAGGCAGGACTTGTCATCTCGTGGAGACACTGGATAGGAACAAGGAAAACACCCCTCTTCACTTCAGCGGTGTTTGTGTATTGTTGCTTGCACTGTTGTGTTCACAAACTTTCACTGCCATTTTCCGGTAAAATGTAGGCAACGCTTATAAACGATAAACTAGGTGTAGGCTTCAACAAAATATGTTCAAGCTCACACCAGTGAAACCACACTGCATATTGCATGCATGTACATGACACAGTAAAAGTACTCCCTGCCCAGAATAGGCCTAGATGTTGTGGTTGACACCAACATTACATCAAATATTGTTTTGGATTGAAACGCCAACCACAGCAAACTTGGCTCATCTAACCCTCACACTAAAAACACATTTCCTAAATGTGGGCTTCTGGGGCACTGTAAAAATCAAGCAGTGTACTGTATCTTTAATGTAGAAGTTGCAGAGGTAATCCGTCATATCATACCATACCACCGTACCGCCACACACTTGAAACGGGCCACAGCACCATAGACCCAGCGGTGACAGTCTGAGTGTGGCTAGCTATACCTACATTATAGCCTACTGCAATCTAATGCTAAAGGAATGCTAATGTTTGTTTTAAGGGTAGAACGCCAAGCTTCCATGTTAAAACTCGTAGAAAGTATAGACAGAGGAAGCTGGCCTTTGAGAATGCTTTTTTTTTTTTCCATCTTAGCATCGGCAAAGTCCCTTCTTGCTGCATGCACTATACAGTGCACTACCATGGACGGGCCATTCTTCCATCTGCCATTTTAGATGCCATGTGTCATCCTAAATTCAAAACCCAGCGATACACATGGCTCCTTGACAGAGAACACACGTGGATTCACATTTGTTTAACTCTACATAAACAAAGCACAGCTTCTGTAACAACCTGCATTGCAAGGAAAGGGAAACTACTACAATTATTAAATCACTAATATGGAGGAAACAAATAGATCCAAGCGGGAACTTCCCGATGAGGTTGATTTATGTCATCTCCATATTATGAAAACATTAGCTGCAAGAGAGGTGGTGAAAGATTGAATTTTAATTGAACTCATATCAAACTGACTTGAACTATCAAAACAAAAACACCTCCACCTTCAGTGCCAAAGGGTGTTCAGTCAGAACCTCTGCCCCACACATTGGAAACAGATGGTTAAGGCTGGGATAGTGTGGAAAGCTATAGTGTGGTGTGGTCTGCACCACTTTGTTTGTGTTACAAAGTCAGGGCTCTGTAGAAACACCAGATCATTTTTTCAGCGTGCGTACAGAGCAAGTGTGTATATGTGCAATATCTTACAGTCATTGACTCAACATTTAAGTAGCAAATAAATGCTAGTTATTTCCCACTGTTGCGCAACGATGAAATTGGTTGCGGTGCAGGTCATTTCACTTTGCCATGCCTTCTGCCATGGCTGGAACTTGGAAGCTAGCTCACAAGAGTAACAGTGTGGCCTATGTCCACCAAACGCATGTTTAGCATTTGAGAGCGCCCACAGCCTCATTTCCTTCAGCGTTTGTTGCTAGGCTACAAAAGCTAAAATAAAAATAAACGACTCCAGCATGGTTCCGACGGTTTAACTGTTTTCAACTTAAAGAGGCAGGAGCATGGCGCAAAAAATGCGTTGAGGGCGTTGGCGCTGCAAGTGCTGGACTATATAGGGTTTGTATTGAAAATAACCGCTCTCGCTGCTAAAAAGGCACTTGGTGGACACAGACCTTAAAAAGGTACCCAAGACAAATCCTTTAACTGTAAATCATCTCCAATAAAACTTGGACATACTAGAGGTGCAACAGAAGAGGTGTGAGCTAATCGGTGTAGTTGAGAGCTAATGAGATAATGGGTGGAGTTGAGAGCTAATGAGATAATCGGAGAGTTGAAAGAGTAGTGGGTGGGTGGGGGTGAATGATAAAGGCATCAAATGTCATATCCTCCCTTTACAACCTCGCCTACAACTGGTCAACAATGAAATGTGTGTTTTCATGTGTGTCCCATATGGAGCGTCCTTATTTTAGTTTTGTTTCCACGTGCCTCTATGTTAAAAGCCAATGTATCCATGTTAGACAACTAATAAGTGGGTAAAGTGGTCTGGGCGTTTGACTCCCAGCCAGAAGGTCATAGGTTCAACCCTGTATACCTGAAAGGCTCATTGAGCAAGATGCCTTAGCCATATTGCTCCTGGTTCCACACATTGTTAAGTCCCTTCTGACAGAAGCATTCACGTAATGACCTACGTAAACAGCACAATAGATATGATGAATGCACTTGCACATTTACCAACTGCGGTCACAATATTTTTTACATGACGGCTTAAGTCTACGTTCAAGCCTTTACATGTTTAGGCAACATTCAGGGCAATGTCTTTAAATGCATTCTCATATTGTGGTCTATGTCACTAACCCACACAAGGCCGTCACATTATCCAGACAAGCTGGTTTCGTGAAGACATGACGGAAAGGGGATCGTAAGTGACCTGTGAATGCCCCAAAGCCGGGGCAGACCGACACCACGGAAACGCAACAGCTGTTGCCACATTCCGTTTGGCAGTTGTCAGTGTGGCGTGTGTGCCGGTTGTGTCGCTGCAAAAGGTTACATTTTCTTCCCCTGGTCTTTTGGTTAGCTCCCTGCGCTGTGACGTCAGGTCGAAGGTGTGCACGTGCGGCAACCTCCGGTGCTGACAAAGGAATTTACCTATCCCAAGCCCCGCCCCTTTCGCCTGTCCAACCGTGTTACCTTAACTACAGTAGGTTGGGTCCGAGCCATGTAAAGAGATTTGCTGTCAACTCCAATCACTGGAATGGACTTTTCTTTTCATTTCACAGCAATGGTGGATCCTGGCGCATTAAACAGTTCCCGGAAGTTAGCCGCAAATACTCAAAGTTCCCTATACATAATATTGTAAATTGACGCATTTATTGACTAGTAATTACCAAAAAAAATAAGTTGTGTCTAAATTAAAATTGCCCACCAAGCACTTCCTGGAATCGTTTTGCATCTCCATGAACCATGTGAGCAGACCTTCTGAGCAGGCCTTCTGAGCAGGCCTTCTGAGCAGGCCTTGGGTTCAACAGGTCTGTGACCTCTACATGAACCGGAGGAGATTTGGCAGGACAACAGACGCACTTTGGTGTCACAGCCTTCTGTGTGTGGACAGGGACGTTAGCAGTTAGTGTCAATAATGTCATTCTTCAAAGACATGAAATCTCTTTATTCAAGAGCGAAATATTATTCTCTAAATAAGAAATGCCATTTAGTTTGCACACGTGTACATGCGCAGACATGCACACATGTCCCATTGTTGTCTGACGGTCTGTACTATTATGTCCCACATAAACACACACCTGTGCAAAATTGTAAGCTTTTGTAAATGTTATAGGTTATGTTTTTCCCTTCCGTGTCATGAAATTAAAAGCTCTCTTGGTTGTTACCTGCCAACAAAAGGATCACAAATATTTTAAGCTTACCTAACGTAACAGTGAAACACCAATGGCAGAATTGTTTGCATTTAGCATCCAGGGGTGTGGTCTAAGGTTATATTATAGCAAAAAAGGCTGAGTCAGTGAATATAAGTGCAACTTTTTTTTTTTTAAGATAAAAGATAGAAATCTACAAAGTGGTGCAGACACACACCCACATTTTTTTCTATTATTGGAAATATATTCAGGCGTCAAGGGGTTAAGTAGCAAGCGGGGCCATCAAAGGCATTACGTGTGTGGACAGGTGTCAGGCTGTAGGCCTTGGTCGGTCCAGCATCCGCATCCTTATTGGATGCCTGAGCTCACTTCGACCCTTGATCCCCCCCCAGAGTGGTGAGTGTGCCAGGTGCTAGAGAAAGACATGCGGCAGGGGTGAAATATCCCCTGGCAGGAGTTAGCAGCACAGAAGCCAGGACACTGCTAACTGGCCTGGAAGGGAACATTGCACAGACTGGCTGAAGAGAAATGGAAGAGAGAAATTCATGAAACAGGAATTATCATAGACACAAAGATGAGGAGAGGGACAGACAAAAAAGAAAGAGAAAGATACTGATAGGACCTGGCTCAAGGTCCGTAAACCAAACTAACTCTAAATGAGGTGTGAATGTATGTGGTGCGTGTTGCATGCTAACCAATCTAAGAACTAAATCAAACAACAAACGGCATGTGTGGTGCCAGGAGGGTCACAGAGACAGTGTGCTGCAACACAACTATATAAGTGACATGCCCAGGTGCACTTCATTAGCATAGCTAGGGCCTAGCCAGCCAATAAGGAACACAGCTTGTTAAAACAATACCAAAACAGAAGCGGGATAAAATAGAGAGAATAGAGATGAGGCCAGAGAAGATGGGAGAAGGCGGAGAGATGGATTCAGAGAGAAAAACAAGGTTATTGAGTCCATGTTTCTCTCGTTGCACCCCGGCTGCGATCCCAGTGTGGTAGAAATATACACTGTGAAACACCAGTGCCCAACCACAGAGACCATTCAGTTCATTCATATTAATCATTCTACAGGGCCTGGACAACTTGGTTACTGTAGTCCATTTCAAAGACCAACACTCCCCAATTTGTTCCAGTGTTTTTTTTTAATTAAATATTATGCTGCTGAAGTGCTCCTTTCTTATGTAAAGGATAGGGTGGGTATTGAGCTCATATGCTCCGACAGCTAATTTCCTATTTCACTGCCATTGTAAGGTTCATGTAAAGCTGTGCAGGGTCTCGTCAAAATGCCTGAACAGTTGGTAAACTCTAAGTAGTCCATAACATACCTCTCCCTACAATAGCAGAATTGTACAGTCATGCAGTGGAAAGGCATCTCCTGTTGCTTGCATGGGTTGCATTAATGTAAGATTAATGCATTTTGTTATACCAATGTTATACTGTACCAGTGTAGAAAATGTTCTCCTCTAGTCCGTAGGTTAGTCTGAACAATCATCCACAGTATCCTGATGTGGGAGTGATTCTGCCGAGAGGCATTTCTCACTAAAAAACGAATACAGTCAAGGAAGGACTCAACCAAAAGATCACCTTGTCTAATTGCAGGTTTACACTGAACAGCAGCAGAACAAATATAATGCGCTCTGTTTAAAGTAGCTTGTTGTATACACACACACGACGGCTAATGGCCGTGGACACAAAAGTGCAGTACCCCCCACCCCAATATGTACTTTTGTAAGAGAGCAGAGAAATATATACCGGATTTCAAAACCATACCTTGTGTACAGCAACCGCTACTAACACTGGCCGCTATATAAGGGTGGGGGTAAAATAAACTGCATAATATCGCAGTATATTCAATGGCGATACTGTATCGCTACATGGACGCAAAGTATAACAATACATTTATATGACATGTTCATGTCAGGTAGTATGCTTGTACTCAACATTTTGCAGTAGGGCTGAACGATTTTGGAAAAAAAAACTAAAATATAATTGCGATTTTTTTTGACAGATATTGCGATTGCGATTTACGTCAAGTCAAGATTTAAGTAAAATTTGTAACATATTTAAAACATGTTATGGAACATTACCACAGAGATGGCATCAACATATGAACTACTCTATACTCAAATGAAAGATGAGAGCATAAAGATACAGAATTAATTTGTTCAAGGATGGATTTATTGCATTTTAGGACATGCGACAACAGTCCGTGTACCTTGGCAAATGTAGAAAATGTTTTAGTTGACTGGTAGGAGCACCGCGCTTATTAGTTAAAATTACCGATAAACAAGGGTGATGGCATGCAAATACAACCATTGACGCTACAAAAAAAAAAAAAGAAAAGAAAACTGGGTCAGATGCACATATACATCACATGCTTTGCAATTTGCTAATCGCATTGGTTCAAATTGCAATTTCTGTTTGAAAACGATTAATCGTTCGACACTATTTTGCAGCAATGCAATTTATGTGAGATGAACAAACCGATGTTGACAGATTTCCTTTGGGGACATCGAAGTTGGACAAAGTAATAAATTGCAAAATATCACAGAATATCGCACATGTTTTAAATCGCAATAATATCGTATTGCGGCGCCTCGTATCGTGGGGCCTCTGGTGATTTCCACCCCTACCGCTAAATGAGAGGGGGTTCCCGATTTAGTGTAAACCCGGTGGCATACAGTAACATGGGAAGATGGTACAATGTCACCAAGACATGCAACCGCCCATGATAGCATATAACAACATCATCTTTCAAGGCTGCCCATGTCTGTGACGGGAAGCGTTCACGTGAAATCATAGTCAGACTTGGCCCCGGGTGTGATACCCTTTCTGGATTGTAACCAATCATTTCAGATCCTATCCTCCCACTATACAGACAGATAGCCAAGTTAGGGCATATTTAAAAAACAACTGAAGCACGTCAACTGAAACAAAACTTTTAGCTTGAAGGGGAAAAAGTCTGAAAGAGTAAAATGACAATTGGGAATGATAGGGCCTTCCGGCTTTAGAAGGTCTGGGTTTCTTTCATAGGCATTCTGTTAACCTCTCCAGATTAAACTCTAAAATATATTAAGTATTGTTAGATACGCATTATTTTTTCAGTCAAAGAATGTTTACTTAGTATATAGCAGCATAGCTATTAGCTACAGCTACACTAGAAGAATGCTAGACTATGATATACATTCAGCATGCCCCCATGCCTTCAGAATGGGAAAAGGCAACTGTCTGCAGCCATCCATGATTGAGTCTAAGCAACATTGTGAGTAGGAGTGTTTCAAGCAATGCTGATTGAGTGAGTGAGTATATGGAACTATAAACTACACTTTTCTTGACTGTTGTCTTTGTCTATTCCACCATCTCGTATTTGTTGCGACATGTCAGTGAGTGAATTATTGGAATTTTTTGGTAGAAAAGGGTTATGTGATTTAAGCGTGCATCCACATTCATGGCGTATCGCTGTGGAAATGCATTAGCTTTGTGTATAAAAATGAACACACATATCATTAAAAGGTAAAGTCAGCTATTGCAAACTAATTGTAAGCTAATTATGTCAAAATCACAAAATAGCTCTACGCATGTCGAAAAAAATAAGACAGCCATGGCTCGGTAAATAGCAACATAAGCAATGTGGCGAACACCGGTCACAACAACACAGCCGTAGTTAGTACGTAGTTTGATTTGCAGTGCATTTCGATATGTGTGGGGCGGGGCCGTGGAGGCATATTGTTTTGACTTGAGCTCGAATTTAGCAAGCGTTCTCGAAAATGACTGACCCTGCCTTTAATTAAAAGAAAAGGCTTAGCAATAGCTTTTAGCAGACTACAGTATGGGCATGTTTGTGTGCACAGAATTGACGAGACAGAAGCAGACAAAAGAAACGATGTCAAGGATTTGTGTTTTGATCCATCTATGTGCTAACAAAGTGCCCATCATTCATCAACATCATTTTTTTATGGTTTAATGACCAAGGTGAAGAAACCCAGCCCTCAATTGGCCTGATGATAAAAAGCGTCAGATTCACCAAAGGAAGATTCACTTGAGCAGCCCCGAAGGCATTTTATCTCTAATCCTGTCGTGTCGGTGCATTCTGTCGCCGAGATTAACGGTGGAGGTAATGGTCCTTGATGGGTGATTTATGCAGACTCGCTGGTCCCAGCGAGACTGCGATAAGGCCTTCTAGAGGTCCCTGGAGAAGATCAGGAGTAACAAACGCAGCTTGTTTGACTGCCTGATTAGGGTCCTATACCATTTATAATATATATGGGGGCTGTTGTGACAGCAATTGTACAAGTGGAATAATATAAAATATAAAGAATGTAATAAAATAAAGGCCCAAATAGATTTTGTTGTTAAAATAAGGTAGAGATGGATGGGAAGGGGGATACTGTAGTCTTAAGGACTAGCTATAATGACTGATACAGTGTGTGTTTAGAAAACGGTATGGAAGGTGAATGCAAATGAGTCAACATGACATTGATGTGGCCATTGACTAGAACAGAAGGTCAACAACCATTGATCAATACCGATTTCTTGAATGGTACGGCTTCGTTCGATGGTCTATTAAGATTGAAGAGGAAGAGAATATTTTAATATTAGGCTAGATTACATTTGCATTGCAATTCAAAGATGAATTCCACAGCTGTCTGTCCAAGTGGTATGATGGCTGTGTTCATCAAAAACACGTGTTCTCCTAAGGGAAGTCCTACTACTCAATGGGATAGCCGCCTCCATTCTGCTGACCCATGGAAAATCAACAACACAGAAAAACTGGTAGGCTAAAGGACTGCGTCTTGGGAACTGTGCTTTTTAAGTGTGTTGACCCTGACGGTATGGGTGTCAGGGCCTTATTGATTAACTACAGTATTGAACATGATCATCAAATACAATGCAAACCACATTACTCCAAGGAGAGGCTATATAGGCTAAAACTGGCACATTCATATTTGTATGTAACATAACTTAAGAGTAGGCTACTTAGTTACTTAGATATTTAGTTTAGAAATGTCTGGGGAACACTGGCTACAACTCTACTTTAGAGGGGAAAAAAGAATACGAGTCAAAGACAATACGCAAACAGCCAGTAACATAAGTAACATAATCTGATGCTGACTAAACGCGCACGGCCGCACACACACACACACACACACACACACACACCTGAGCCCAGCAATTTGCTTCCGAGTGAAGTCTAAGCAGTCTGGTGCAACGACGAGGATTTTCCAAAGATCAGTCCAATATTCCATGGTTATGTGTTCTACCTAACTACGAGCGTTGCTGTGCAATACTCTTGTCTGCAATTTTTTATTACTTAAAAATGTTTATTACTCAAAACAATGTTGCGGATCTACTTCTGACAGTCAAATCGATTAGTCATCCTTCAATCCAGTATGACAACTAGCCTCTACTCGCTCACCCCTTACTTAACTCCAAGAAAAGCGCCATATTGAGGATACATGGGAGAAGATGCAGCTAGCCCAGACAGTCCGGCCTGCCTTTGCGAAATGTTGCCAACTGCATTTGTTCCTTACCTTGGCAATCGCCTTCTTATATCTCATAGCAGCTTGTTCGATTAGAGTATGGACTTTTATATCTCCATTTCCACACGGAACGACCACCCGAGTCCTCCCAAAACACACAGTCACTTTCATGTTTCCTTGTGCGATCCCTTACTTTGTAATTCCTACCCGAAAGCGCGCCGCGTCAAAAGATAAACATCCCCACAAAGTGGACGACAAAAACAGCATTCCTACACCCCGTGTCCAAATGTTTCTGGCCACTTGTTCCCGAATAGAAAACTCTCCTTAAATCCCTCGGTCCTCGGCGGTAGTAGAGTCAGCATTGGATCCAGAGTAGAGCTGGGTGGCGTCTCTGACTGTGCTTGGTGACCACAAGTAGTGTTGACTCATATGAAACCAAACTTCCCAAGCCGCGATCAGAGTAACGTACTGCCTAGAGGTGATACTGGTGTGTCCACGTGTTACAACAAGCAGAACTGTCGGTGATAACTTTTTTTTTAAAAAGAAATCTCTAGCACTCAATTCTTCCCACGAGTTGCATTGTGTAGGCAGGCGCTACTGCCCTTCAAAGGGGCGTAGACTAATTTCGAATACACTACCCTGACTGGTAGACCGACATATGAGCCATGGCCTTATGTGTAACGGGCGCATAGTCGTAAACTATTACAGTTTAAAGATCTCTAAACGTGCTTCGAATACCACACGAAACACAACGCCCGGCAGTGCATGCAGTCATATCGAGTATATCTAGTCACTTTTCTGTCTATGGTTTATTATGGACATGGTTGGGAATAACGTTGTAAATAGTTACTTGTAATCTGATTACAAAACAAAGAAAAACTGTATCTGTAATTCATTACAATTACCATCTGAAATAGTGTAATCAGATTACAGGTATTTTTTTATTAGATGATTACTTCTAGGACTACTTTCAATTAAAAAAGGGAAGTTTGCAGAAAACGATGTTCTCATATTAACCTTTCATTAACGTCAATCAATAATTGAAAATAAATCCTACCTTAATCTGGTCGGATGCACCATAATCTCACAAAACTAGATTTGGTTGCCAGTGCAGTAAATAGCTTTGGATGGCATTTCAAAGAACAATGTTTATGTGTGCTGTGAAGTAATCTAAAAGTAAAAAAAGTAATCATATTCTGTTACTAAATATAAGTAATTCAAAAATCACATTAGATTATACTTTTGGTCTGGTAAATGTAACGGACTACATTTAAAAAGTAACCAATTTAAACCCGATTATGGATCAGAGTATATTAATGATTGCTGCTGCTCATTTGCATCCAAACGGCAGCGCGCAAATAAATAAATAACCCAGGAACAGCCGATATCCCGTAGGCTTTTTTTCTTTTTCACGTGGCACAGATGGGCTTCCATACATTACATATGACCTCCTGGGCTACCCTGACCAAACACTGGCACATAGGCTTTGCTTACTACCATCATACTGTATAAAATTCTGCATAGCCAAAGAAGGATGTTATACTGTATACAGCCTATAGGCTATTTGAACATCATCATATAGGCTATAGCAATAATCAAATGATTTAATAACAATTTAATAATTTAAGTTGTTTAGTAGTCAGCGGGGCTAGTTTCATAAAGGCACATATTTCCATGTAGGCCTACACCATTTGTTTCATAAAGGCACAAATTTCCATGTAAGCCTACACCATTTGTTTCATAAAGGCACATATTTCCATGTAGGCCTACACCATTCCAGATTTACTGACCAGCCAGAAGTGCTCAGGAGTTTTGATTTGTCAACTAGTACTTTACCAACTGCATACTCCCTTATAATAAAAGGCTGTATTGACTGACTCATGTAATGCACTTTAGAGATGCAGACCAAAGGTTACATAAAACCCCTCTGTTGTTTTTATTATTTAATCGACAAGAGCAGGATCATGTTTGTCACCTCATTTGTTTTCTTTACATTTGAAAGTAGATACAATAGTCAGTATACCAGTTTTATTACAATATTTTTTTCTAACTTCGGTACATTAATAAAAAAAAAAAACTAAAAAAAAACACACAACTGCAAACGTGAGAAAAGAAAATCCTGTCTAGTCACCAACATCTTCTC